>CAUYRH010161908.1:0-41468 GCA_963574655.1 Perodicticus potto
GGAGCGAGGGGGGTGGGGTCTTGGGGCCTTGGTGTGTGCCACACCTTTTGGGGGCTAAACTCGATTGTAAGAGGGACTTTACCCAACAAATGCAACTAGTGTAACATGGTTTCTTGTACATTCAATGAATCCCCAATAAAAAAAATAAATAAATAATTGAACCTCTTTCTGAACTCGCTGATTATTGTTTAATTAATTTAAAGTGGGCTATATTAAAAAAATATGGTGATAGTAAATAAACTGTTTACTTTTTAAACAGTTTAAAAAAAAATCTTTTCTTTTTTTTTTTTTTGAGACAGCGTCACACTCTGTTATCCCTGCCTAGAGTGTCCTGGCGTTCAAAATACAAATCTTTTAGTTATATGTTTATAAACCAGTATGTTTTACATGTGCCTTGCTGGGAGGACCAAAATTATCTTTTGTGGTTTTCACAAAACATATAATAGAAGCCTTAATTTTACTAAAGAAATTGACAGTGCAGAGAGTAAGACTCTTCTTGTTTGTTCTGGCTCTTAAAGCTGTCTATAGGGTCCTCAACCAGAGAGTAAGCTTGGATGTCATCAATGACCATGAGTTCTGGAGAAGAGCCGAGGGAGGGAAGCAGCCACTCTACCCGGCTGTCCCCTGTTCAGAGGTGACAGTGCTATCGGACAGCATGACTGACACCTCTGCAGGTGCTTGGAAGCAGTTACTAAGCCAGCCCTTGGTCTTCTCCACTCTAAATAACCAAATTGCTTTGCTCTTCTGCAGAGAATTCGTTTCTATGTATTCGTCATACTGAAAAAATCCTTCCTTGGTCTTTTCCAGTTTTTCTGCACTAACCACAGGAAAGGTGTTAACATCTAAGGAAAGCTCGGTATATTCCATACGTCACCTCCTTAGAGAATAACACTTGATGAACCCAAAGTCATTGATGTCTAAGATTCAGGATTTAATAGAAGTAAGCGAAGTTATTTTACTAGTCTAATGGCCTAGACTTATGAAGTCCCTTAGTTCATTAGCACCACCTTTAGCTTCTCTAAGCTATTACCTAAACTTTCATTCAAAGCACCTGCCCCCTACCATTTTATCAGCATGAGACGAGAACCTTGACTTTTTGTTTTCAGTGGCTATTTATTTATTTAAACTGAATCCAGTGCATATTATTTCCAAAAGAGATGGCAGAAACAAAAGGTAAGCCAGACTTGACCAATTATGATAAAATTTGTAAGAGCAACTGGTAAGTGGTCTTCTTCATAATGCAAAGACCATTACATTTAAATCACTCCCATTGTGAAATGTGTCTCCTGAAATTCAGTAATTTGAATAGGACTGGTGTTTAATGGTATAGGAATACTTTGGTAATTGCACTTTTCATTTATTCTACATAAAAAGGTCCCTTTCAAAATAACTAAAATGGAAACATATTATATATCTTCTCTTTGTAGCTGAGATTGGAATTGTCATGAACACAGTGATGGCAAGAAATTGGTCACTTTTCATAAACAGCTTTCAAAGAAGGGTTAGGAAATTTATCTGGAATGAGCACAATTCGATTCCTATTTTTACTGCAAGGACTTCAGCATTGCATAGACACCACTGTTTAAGGGATTTTTCTCCCATAAAAGTCTGTTTTAATTTTCTATTCTGTCTGAGCTTCTTGGACAAATACCTCAGTTAAACAGACTTCATAAAAAAAGGAAGTTAATCAATACAATGCTAAAAAGATAGTATTCAAAACAACTACTTTTGAAAGAGAAATAAGGTAACGTAATGTCTAACTCTGTATATAGTCAAATTAGCACTGTAGCCCAAATGGGAGCCCTCCAGTACTCCCCGTTCTCTGGCTGTATATTTACAGAGAGCTTTACTATATGAAAGAGTCATACTTAAAAAGAAATTTCTGGCCACTGCTTTCCCCATAAAAAAAAAAAAAAAGTCAGAATAATCGGTTATAAGTAAAAATCAAATGAAATACTCATCATACCAATAAAAGCTTGGTGTAATACCTCAGAGTAATTTTAAAACGTTCCTGAAATACTATCAACTTCAGGTCATCATTTCATCAAACATTAGACAATCACAATGGGCCTCGTTTTGTGACTGATGAGAAATAGATATGAGTTTTCAGGGCATTTTTCAGAGAAAGGAGGTGTATTCTGAAAAAGTGTCAATTTGTGAAGATAACACCCCAGTTTCTCCTAGCAGTGAAATCTAGGTTTATGGTCAGACTTAGCTGATTTGCACTGCAGTCTCCCTGTGGCTTTCTGGTCACTCTAAGGCCCATCGGATGCCATTATTCACTCCACAGATAATTATTTTACTTTGCAGCAATCCCGTGGGGCGCTGAGCATCTCAGTCTAGGTTCTACATAGACGAGATTTTTCTGCTCAGAAGCTTGCCAAACCCTTCCCCCAGTACCAGAGCCTGCAGAGAAGTGAGGCTAGAAAACAGAGGCAATTCCAACCAAAGCCAGCGCACTGACCTCTTCGGGTACCAGCGGCTCGATCATGGGCGCATCCTCCTGCCTGGCTGCCAGCCGTACAGGGGAAGTGGACAGCCTCTTCTCCCACTCATTGGTGACGGCGGTGTCTGTTGAAGTTTCTAAGAAGGTTCTTTTCAGCTCACTGATGTTAGTTTGATGTTTCATCAGGTCATCCTGAGTTTTTTCTAGCTCCTATATTCAGAATATAAAGTATCCAACAGTCAGTGTTTTATGCTTATTTTCCTTTCTGCTCTTGTATTGATTGATTTTTAACATAAGGTGAGTCTTAGTAGTAGTCAAAATAAAACAGAATTTTGACCAGGGCTCATGGCACTACCACAAACACTCTGGTGAAAATGTGGTATTTCCACAGAACAGAAAGGAGGGAGCAATCCAGTGCACACAAGCACAGATACCAGAAAGTGTAATTCACATGTAACTAGAGAGAATTAAAATAAATACACACATAGGACAAGGGATCTCTATGTAGGAGAGAAGAAAAAAAATCGGAGTGAGCTGAGAAGTGACCCCGCGAAGTAACAGGTGAACACACAGTTCATGCATCACGGCAGGAGGCTCACACATATTCCACAAAAAGAAAAACAACACACACAGACATGCACTGGTATATACCAATACCAACCTCTAACATAAGATTACTATGTTTGACATACACATTTTCACCCTTTATTCGCTTAATCAGACTATTCTGAAAAAGTGGAGAAGAAAGGGAAAACGTAAGGGGCACAGTAGTCAAGGGACCAAACGCCGTCCTCACGCACTGTTCCCACGACACACGGTAACCAGCCACGGAGCATGCTGCGCGAGCTGAACGCTGAGGACAAACCATGGCGTTCCGCACACTGGGTTTCGTTTAGGTTTTTGTTTTTGATGTTCTACCTGTGCCTTGAGCTCTGTGTCTTCCTCCTGGTCCGACTGCCAGCATCAAGAAAGAGTGGGGAAATACAGTCTTACCATGCGATTGACTCTATGATTAGACGACTACGTGCTAGGCAAACTTGCTAAATGTGGTCTGTTTCTGCACATGGAGGGCCTTTCTTACACATAAACCAAAACATTCTCACACACAAATTATAAAGTTTAGTAAGAATAGAGGAGTAAAAGATTCCTTGCCCAATGGGTCTTTGGCTTTTTTTTTTTTTTTTTTTGAGACAGAACCTCAAGCTGTCACCCTGGGTAGTGTGCTGTGGCATCACAGCTCACAGCAACCTCTAACTCCTGGGCTCAAGCAAGTCTCCTACCTCCACCTCCCAAGTAGCTGGAACAACAAGCGCCCACCACAATGCCTGGCTAATTTTTGGCTGCAGCTATCATTGTTGTTTGGTGGGCCCGGGCTGGATTCGAACCCACCAGCTCGAGTGTATGTATGTGGCTGGTGCCTTAGCTGTTTGAGCCACAGGTGCAGAGCCAGGTCTTTGGCATTTTAATGAGCAGACCCATGTGGTTGAGAAGGTGACAGCAAGAACTGGGAAGCTTGTCCTGAATGAACATTAGAAAGGGTTCAGGAAGTGTGGGGAGCCAGATTAAAATTAAAATTCATAAGAATGGCTAGGATAATGAGAGCTCCCTTGCAGGGTGAGAGAATCCAGGCTCAAAGAATTTAAAAGAGAGGCTCCCACATTTTAAAATTTCTTAGAACCTTGATTTTCTTAAATCTATATAGTTAAAGACAAATTTGGGAAGAGAGCAGATTGACACGGGGTAATTAACGAATTTTAAAAAATCAACTACTATCAATAACACTATCCTTTCTTTAAAAGGGAGACAGGACAATTTCTGAGATTGAAAGAAAATGTATTCCAAAGCCATTTCATTATCCTTATTTTTATCTTCTTAAGGACCTGCTGAGCCTACGGACTGGTATCTGAGTATCAGTAACTGGTAGGTAGGCCAATCCACCGGTGTGTGGCTCTTGGACTCAGGGCTAGGGACTTATACCCTTGTGCTGTAATAGGACCTGGACTGAAATTAGAAGTGAGAAGGGGTCCCCCACCACTAAGTGCTACTAAGCAACTCATTTGGTCTACTGGGGTCTCAGTTTCCTTATATACCAGTGAGGACAGGCTGCCCACTATGATGTCCTGCACGGCAGCACCTCTGTGCTGGCTCCCTGATGAGAAGGGAGTGTTCAAACCCTATCACAGCACACACAGGTGACTTTTAACACCGTGCTGTGACATGCTAACTCTTCAATGTCTTTTAAGGCCACAGTTCTCTACTTTAAGTATCACCGTCTGTCTATTGTACATGGATTCCCTTGCTCGCTTAAATCGTTTTACACAGATAACATATTTTAAAACTACTATAGAAATGTGAAGTATCACTATTAAATACCTTTCATTTACAGAACATATTAAGATTTCAATGAAATTTGTTGACTATATTGCCCTATGGATACCTGTAACTCTTACAAATCAAGATGGCATCTTGCTATATTTGGCATAGAAAATTATTAACTTATAAATAGATTTATATATAACTGTTTAAAAGAATCTGGGTAATAGTTGTACTGTATTATCTTTAACTTTAAAAAAATATGATTTTCAAGTTTTAAATTGAACGCTGGCATTTGTAAAGTAAGAAACTTAATAAAATGACCTCAGGAAACTGTTTTTTTCCTGATATTTTCAATGAAGTGATTTATAACATTTCTACTTCTAAACAGCCAACTAGAAAATACGATTAGAAGATGTAAAAAAGAATACACAATCTAAAGTCAACATTACTACAGTCCACCCTGAATTCTGCTGGCATGCTTCAGAAAACACAAGCTAGGACTTCCATTACTTTAGGAAATATTGTTAGCTACTGCTAGAGAAGATGTGAAATATAATATAAAACCCACAAACAAACACACTCCATCTCACAGAGACATACATGTTTAAGGTACCCTGAAGAATCAATACTGAGAATAACAGTTATCTCTCCTATCACTGTTCAATGTCTTATAAACTGCTCATTTTCCTTAAGAGAATCCACTTCTTATAAGGGACCTAGGCCCTAGGCTTAGGCTATAGGCCAAAGGATAAAAAAGATGAGTTAAGGTAAGTATTATTTTAACAAGCATTATTTCACCATTTGGGATTTAAAAATATATTTCTGTCCAGCCACTTAGTTAAGTGGCTGGAATTAAATGCAACCCTTCTTCCCACTCAACATGGCTATCATACATAGACAGCCTCTCATTTGGGACAGGAGAACTTTTTAAAATAGACATATTATCACTTTAGGCAAGTGGTTCTCAAAATGTGATCCTAAGATTAACAGAGTCAACATCACCTGGGAATACGTTGGGAGTATAAATTCTGGAGTCCCACCTAACTCTTCTACATGGAAAACTCGAGGCTGGACACCCCCGGGTGATTCTGATGGAGAGTCTGAGAACCACTGGTCTAGGCAGCCCCTACAGCTACGGTCAGAACTGATCTCCACTCCAAACGCTGACATGCAGACTTCTGAGACGTTGAACCACCCAACACGGCATTTTCATTAGGCAGCCACCAATCACCCTCCACCATGACACCAACCTCCGTGGCAGTGGTCTCCCCATCAGCCGCGGTGTCCGTACGCTCACTGTCAGTCTGTGGACCACAGAAGTGATGGGGTTCCAAGAGCAAGGCAGGGATAGAAAATAAACCATCTGGTCAAACGGGCTGGCACCTGTGACAGAACTCCCACCTGTATCATACTACCATCCCACAAGAACACGGATTCAAGCAAAAGCAAAGGAAGGACCAGAGCTAGGGATTGTCACCAGAGCCCACTCAGAGGAAGACCCGAGGTGCCCAGCCTGTACGAAGTGCAGCAGCCGGACTGCCCTGTCTGCTTTGCTGTGTTAGGAAAACCAATTTGTCATCCCCACCCCACCCCCACCTCTTAACTAAAACCCCAACAAGATCGCCTAAAAATGTTTAATGCAAACAAAATTAATGTTTATGTATCTTTTATTCTAGAAGTATGTCTAGTAGTAATCACCCTTAGAAAGGCAAACAGAAAATGTAAATTTACATGAAAAGCTACTGAAAACAGTCACTGGACTTTCAGCCCCTCATTTATACCATTTTGATAATTTACATTCATTATGGCCATCAGGCTGTCTGCATTACCTATTAATTAGAAAACGCACATGCCCATGACTCACGGGCATATGTTTTATATGTGAAAAATGTAACTCGATCTTCAAGGAGCATTGCTAACTGGGTATTTTTAAGACTATATGTTACGTTTACTTAGCTCCATACTCCATAGATCAAAGTATGTATTTAAACATCTTGTTCCAAAAATACCATTCGAATGAACCAAATAACAAGAATAATTTTAAAAAATATAGAGAGACACATCTACTTGGAAACAAATAAAACAAAGCACAGCATTTGACAGAGCCCCCCGGTTTTTGTGGGAGAATTAGAATAGTCATTTCAGGTTTTTAATCTGTTTCACAGGGGTTTATGATTCAAAACAAGCGTAGAACCGTGGACAATCTCAGTGTCCTGATGTAACACTGATTGACTTTCCCCATAAACACCAAGTAATCATTCATGAAATTCCCTTGATCAAAGATTTGTGATTCATATTTTGAAAACAAAATTCAAAACTGGTGGTCCGAGATTGAGAATTTGCTTCTTAAAATAATCTCTCACTCTCAAGAAGTGTTGTTTCTACTGACATAACTCTGGCTGTGCTGACTTCTTGGCACTATCCAGTTTCATTTCATATATTGATGGAAAGGAAAGGACTCAGAATGCGTATTTGGTACCTGTACCCAAGGATACCGCTCTGGCAACCTTGCTATGAAACCTAAAATAATAAACCTAAAATAATTTTAAGTAGGTTGGCGAAGAAAGCGTGCTGACACATTTTCGTGACCTGACCAGCGTACTCAACCACTGGGAGTAGGGGGTGCTTCTTAGTTTTCTTAACGAAGGGGATCGTGGCTATGGTATTAGCCTGGTTTCACCAGCTGACAGCCTCGGGAAAGGCCAGTTGGAATTAGGAAGAGAGAGACTGGCTGTTTATTCAAGTGTGTAGACCAATCCCCAGATCTCAGGCATTCATGAATAAGTCAGAATGACTTGTGCTTCGTGTCTTAATTAGTTATGTCAAACACTTCTAAAGTTCTGGAAAGTAGATGATTTCTCTTATGGCTTTAAAAATTTACTCCAGTAACTTTCAGGCAGCACAGAATTAGAGTGGAGTCAGAGTTGAAAGCGAGGGGATTTGAGTCAGACTGGCATGAGCTCAGATCGCGGCTGTTCACGCCTCTGACACATCGAGTCCTTTTCCTATTTTAATCCTAGCCTCTTTCCTGTAATATGGGGAAAATAACAGCCCTAACTGTGTTGGATAAGGGATGCTCTAAGTGACATACATAGAGCTGAAAATGCCTAGAATCACTGGAATACATTAATATTACTATGACATAATTATCACTGTTTTTCCTATCCGTTTCCAAACGCTCTCAAATTCCTACTTAGCATTTAGTCAACAGCACAGTGCCTGCTCAGTAGTCAATAAATGAAGTAATGAGGGCTGAAGAAAGCCGTCTTTTGAGCAACTGTTATTTTCACAATGTGTTGTGACTACGCCGAACTGCAAATGTACAGCAACTCATAAACTATCGTTGTAATACTATCTTTGCATTATTTAAGATGTTAGAAATCAGTTGACCAATTGGTTTTTTTTTTTTTTTTTCCAGATTTGAAACCATCTCCCTTTTCTCCTTATGGCACAAGGAGCTAAATTCATCTTTCTTGATAGATGATTTGATACTCTGCCCCTTCTTATCTGATCATTCTAAAAGCGCAGGAGAGGAAAAAAATGGCTGGCTAACAGCTTTATCATCAGAATTGATTGAGACGTTTTATACTGCGTTTCACTCTTGAGAAAGGCTGGAACTAATTAAGCCACTATAACATGAAAAAAAATATATAAGCAGTGATGATACAATATTGAAAAAGAATTACAGTTGTCAGTGATTTTGCAAAATCAAAGTGACAGCGCTGAATTATATACTAAAAAGTCATCCAGTGTAGCTGCCAAAGTGCTTGAGGCCTAGATAATAAAACAGGCTGTGTAAGTAAATGCTTTTTTTTTTTTTTTTTTTAAATGAATGACCTAAATATAAGTTCTCTAGCTCAGCCAGAACCAGAATGCACAGCTCTTAACACTTGGGGTTAAGAGACGGCATTGCACAGATGGTCAGGTACAAAGCTAGAGAGCTGATAAGGGTAAGGCTGCAGAGGGTGAAGGTGATTGCAGTGGTGACGGCTAATTCGTGGTTTCAGAGGTTTGCAGGAACGAGGACAACCATGACTGCGATGCCCCCATCACGTGTTCACTAGCTGGTAATAATTAACTGCTGTGATTTGTTTTGCCAGTGTAATGCAGACATGCCCAAGTTGAACATTAATTCTCATGCACTGATTACAACGAGATGTAGGCCCGGGATTAGGCACAAGATCTGTGTGGTTGGCTCTCTCCAAGTTCAGACAGGCATTTAGAATTTAGAAAAGCGGAGCACAGCAATCTGTTTTTGCTTTGTGTTAGGTGGACGACTAACTCCGCAGCTAAAGGGAAAACAGATCTCCATGTTAGAGATCGGTTATTATCATAAACATCATCTGTAGATAATATCGTGTTCTTCACTGTAGTATGTTCCAATCCTACACTATTTGATCCTCTTGGTGCTGTAATACAGAGTTTAAAACCTAGGATTTACAATAGTTCCCAAAATATTTTCCATGAAGAAAAATAGTTATTTTCTTTTTATATATATACACATAAACACAGGAGTTGGGGCTAATCATAACATGTAACCTGAGGACCTTGAAAAGGACTCAATTGAAAAGCCCAGACTTCCATTTAAAATACCTGTGAGATCATTCATATTTTTTTTCCTTTTGCTGCAAAGAAATGGCCATAATACCACTAAATAAGGTCCTTACCACCCTTGCAATTGGATACACTCACAGGTGCAGCTCAAATTATGACTTTTGAGCTGAGCATGGAACAGAATAGACTTTCTTTCCTTTTTTAGGGCTGCCTTGACACTGCAAAATTTTTTTTTTAAATGCCAGGAGTATCTGGCTTGTCTCCTGCCACAATAGCCCTTGTTCCGTGGGAGGGAGCCTGTGGAGAGGTCTGTGCTCAGGTGTATGTGACAGTGGGCACCTCTGGTGGCAGCTTCTATTCTTTCTTGCCGTGAAAGAGGTGAGAAGAACGGGAAACTGCTGGACTATTACCAGGGCTGTGGGAGTGGTGAGGCAGGAGCGCAATTAAGAGGAAAAATTACTAGCTCCCATGTCAACCAGCCCAAGTGCTCAGGTGAGGGTAGGAGCTGGCCCAGTGGCAGCCTGACCGTCCTTCAAGGAAGGAGGGTGACGGCTCAGGATCTTTCCACCCTGTATGCGTCCGTGCCTGGCTGACAGCTACAGAGGCCTGGCCAACTTTCCTGACTGTACTACACTGTGGAAATGGGAGCCTTTTTCCCCCCTTTTCTCATGCTGATGTGGAAAGAATCATTGCGTCTGAGCTCTGCACTGGCATCGCTAATGCTGATGAAATTGCAGCCCACCCTCGTCATGGGGAGAGACCTCAGTTTGGTCTTGATTGTTCTGAACCCTGCTGCCCGGCATGTGGTCTTTCTGGCCCTACCAATGACTCATGTCACGTGGGTGTTTTAAACTGCTCCCCAAGTTCTTCCTGACCCAGCATATGGTGGGATCTCACTGACCTACCGACCGACCCCTGTGAGTAACAGTGACCCATCTGGTAATGACAATCAGAGGTGGGGGCATCTCAGAATCTCCAGGGTGATGCATTTGCCATTTTGGAGAGCTATCCAGACAAAAAGATGCATCCCCTGCGGTGGGGCGCTCTCTCTCTCCTCTTCTTCAATGTCATTTAATTTGAAAACTAGTGATCTTCCTTTTCTGTGCTCGACCTTATTAAACGACAATCGATCAAAACCTTTAACTTAGCCCTGATCTTGTGCACGGCTAATGTGTTTGTTATTCAAACCCCACACAGAACTCAGTGGGTAGCAGAACAATTCCGGATGGGGCTCAGGCGGCTACGTCCACATGGTGTTGTGCCTAACCCTGGGGCCCGGGTTGGACGCTCCAACACACAAAAACCTCAACAGATTGGCACAGACAATAAATGAGGCTCTGAAAGTGGGGCCGCGCTCGTGGCGGCCGCTAACACTGTTTGGGACTGAAGCACGGAACACGAAGGGGAAGCGTGTTCTATGCCGAGGTACACACCTCTTCCTCTGAACTGTCACTCGGGTCATTGTCTAGGGAGGCGCTCAAGGAGGCTGCCTTGGGCTCCAGGTAGCAGAGGCACAGAGCCAGAGGGAAGGAGAGAGTGAGGGCATATGGCACTGAGAAGGAGGCAGACAGCAGAAAGAAAAAGATGAAGAGGAAACAGGGCACGAGCGAGGGGGACTGGATGGGGAGGTAATGCTGCAAGCTCTGGGGCAGGAGGTTGGTGTCCGAGAGGTTGGGGAAAGACAGGTACCCGTCATCGTCTAGGAGGGAGGGGAAGGACTCGGGGAGCTGTAGGGAGAAGGAGAACAGGGTGGTCCCTTTGCCAGGTGGCTGTCTGTAGCTAAAAGCCACATCTTGCTCCCCTAGGTACGGTTTCCCCTGGCCGTCAGAGTCCAGGCAGGGCTCTCCGGGCACGTGTTCGGCTCTGCAGGGCTCACACCCCTGTGTTTTGTGCTCATTCTCTTTACACCTCCTGCGCAGCTCTGTGGGAGAGGTCGGGGCACAATGGGATGATGGGGGTGACAAGGGACATGAGTCAGTGCCAAGCTCAGGTGACTGATGTGAAAGAGACAGAGAGAGACAGAGAAGCAGCAACAGAGGTGCAAAAGGACAAAAAGAAAACTGCAATTAGTTACTTTTCTTATGGGTATCAATATAAAATTGTAAAACAAGACTTTTCGCACTAGGGTTGCTCAAGAATCTTAAAGAATCCAAGCTGCACGCCAACGCTGCCACCAGTGGCTGCAGTTCTCCCATCAGACCATCAAACACGGGATGGGTTACTCACATATTTTCTTTTTTTTAAGTTAGAACAGAAGGTATTTGTGGGCAATCCCAAATTCTACATTTTTTCATATGATCAAAAAAGTTTGTTTTAGACCAGCAACTCTAGAGGAGGTTTTAGGGTTTTGAGACCAAAAGTAAATCTCTGGATAACTTGAAAAATCAAGACTTTCAATAACCTTCTCCTGATCTCTGGGTAATAGAGCTGTTACTATAGTTCAGCTGATTAAAAATGAAGATGACATCCAATCCAAATTTTGATTATTTAGAAAATCTCTAGCATTTCTCCTTTCTTTGGTTAGTCAATTGCATCCAAAAGAAGTTAAGTTTCTGGCCCCACTCCTATCTGCTGAGCTGTCATAATCAGGGGAGTCGCCAATTAGCATTTCAGGAACTGTCTCCCCACAAAGAATTGAGGCTCCCTGGAAAACTTTGGCCCCTTTACCTAGGGTGTCAGTGGAACTTCAGAGCAAGCAGATGGTTTCGACATGCTAACTAGCAAAAGGATTTCTTTTTAATAAGATGGTTTGTGTTTACTTTCTATTATTTATGATTTATAATTTCCCAGCCTTCTGATTTTGCTTCGCAGATAAAGGACACATTCACACCTTTGGTTTGAGCCCTGAACAAGCATTCTCACAAAAGAGCTCCTATCTTTTCTGGGCTCTGGAGGTCTCCATGATCAAGGCAACTTTCCTCTGCAGGTGCCAGAGTGGCTGCTGGAACAGGGGAAGGAGGAGAGACAGCAGTCCCAGGCGGGACCTGGACATGCCCAGTAGCTGCTGCAGCCTGGGAGTTCAAGGCAAGGTCACACGGAGGCTGAGGCTAATTAGACTTTTGCTGTGGCCTCTGACTGTGTGTGTGTGTGTGTGTGTGTTGTTTGCCTAGCGACATGACAGCATGAAAATTACCAGGTGGCTATCCAATCCTGCCTTGGAGAGAAGTGGTAAATATAGCAACAGAGAGAAAGGAAATGCACAAATAAAATTATATCTAAGGCATGAGGGAAGTAAAATGCACCAATAAAATTATTATCCTGGGTATATATCGGCATTAGATGTGTCTCTTTTTACTACGAGACAAAGATGTCTTTTCCTACACGCTCACATTTGACATTAAACACTGCATTTCAAACAGGAACCTTAACAAATTTCATTCAACTAAGAATAATGTAGAAGTGACAAGCCGCCTTCTCCAGGGAGACAGTGGTCCTCCTTGCAGTGAGGTGGGGCGGCCCAGTCACCCAGGAAACACGCCTCCTCTCCAGGCAGGCAGGGGACCAATCTCGTAAGGACTATTTTCATGTTGGTTAAGGAACAGGAACCACCTTCTATGATACTTTTTGAAGATGGAGAAGAATAAAATGAAGGTTTAACCTTCTGTGCTGCCCATCACAGTGGTTTTTAAAGATAGCTTAGCTCCAGGGAAATATAGCCAATCATCACCTAGGGTAGCCCAGGATCTCACCTGCGGCCCTGAAAGCACTCTGGTCAAATGTTAGAGTCTCGAAAACTCAGCCTCAGGGGTGGTAGTTTTCTTTGTCTTTTTTATATTCCCCTGGCCCAAGCAGCAGAGTGAAGATGAGCTTGGTGTTCTTGCATTTTACACCAAACAAACTGGTGGTCTTTAAAATCAAACAAAGTGAGCCTGCCTGAGCCTCTTATAGGTGCAAACCAAGGATCATTCTCTCTTCTATGTCACTCCGCCGTCTTTATACACCTAATTATATGCATAATCTTATGTCAGCCTGGGCACCTTGAAGAACTATTGGGATAAATAACTACATATTGACATTTTGGGTGCATTACCTTCTTTTCCTGTCCTCTTGACTAAATTAAGAGCATAAAAACAAAATTCAGAACAAAGCACATTTTGACAGCAAATGTGATCCTCATATGCCACCCCATGCTTATTTTTGTGTTTGCCAAATAAATGATCTTATTCTTAAAAAAAAAAAAAAAAAAGATGATGGACTGGGTCATTTGGAGTATTCTAATATAACTACAAAAATTATTTCGCTTATTCACCATTAAGATGTTGCTGTTAAATTCTTGTTACAAGAAACACTGACTTTCCATGGGGTTTGGAGTGGTGATTCCCTATCACACAGTTCTGTATCTGAAGAGCCAGTGTGCCAGAGAGCACTTGGGAACCCAACTCATCCCAGTTTGGGGAGACCCTGAGGGTTACACAGGCATTTTCATTCTGCTGTTTCCGCCAACTCTATGCTCTACACCTTCCAGGAGCAGCTCTGTTTTCCCATTATTATTAGGTCTAAACCTCCCTATGTGTCTTTTGACTTCTGTTTTTCTACAAAGTTGCTTTAGAATGGTGGATCACCAGAAATAAACATATTGTCTAAAACGAAATTTAATTTTGGGTGAAACAATATCATGAAATTTAACAAACGTAAAACACCAGGAAAACCTGCTGCTAAATTTATGTTTTCTCTTCTGTCATCACCTTCTGCCCTAATCTGCCTTTTTAAAACATGGCTACTCACCACTGTGCTGATTAGATTATAATTATACAACTAAGAAAGAAAACAACGTATGAACACACAGGTTGTGGTCACCTAAGGTTCCTGTAGTCAGAAGAGTAGCAATGTGATTACTGGGTATCTAGAAAAACGTGCCATACTTGGGTAGGAGAATGGGGCCAGAAACGAAGAAAACAACTTTCGTGACAGTTCTGAAATACAAGCCCAAACCGAAATGTGTAAACATGCCACCAAAAGTCTTTTTAAGATATACATACAGGACAGCTGTTGAAAGTCTTACATAGCACACAAGTTGTTAAGATAAAATTTTTTTTAAAGAGTCACAAAAGAAATTTTCAGAGGAAAAATGCTGAAATAGAAATAAGAACTTAAAAATTGGCCTATGAATGGGACCCGATGTGACATATGAACTGCCCTGAGTCTGAGCACATTTCTGGTATACACTCTCAGCATTAAGCATTCTAAAACTTGCAACAAGCTCTGGGAGGCAGCCTGGGAGCTGTACCTTTCCCTCGTGCCGGACGGCCGAGACCGGCGTGACCTCCTCTGCCTTCTTCCGTCCGTCCTCCTCCTCGACCCGCTCCTCCTCAGCCTTTTTCTCGGGAGTCACAGTGGTGATCAGATTGGTCTGAGAGATGCCCTTTGTTGTGGCGTACTGGCCAGTACCAACCTCTGCAGCAGACATAGAATCCTTCATGTATATTTCATGGTTTTCATTCACTGATGCTAAAAGCAAATGCATTTGAAGAAATAAAATCGGAAATAGTGAAGTCAGAAGACAGATGAGCACCACCAATCGTCCCACTACTGGAAAAAAACGTAACACCACAAAATATCAGGTTTGTCTAGACAAATCAGCACCATAAGCACCTTTACTTAAGCATGGCCATAGAGTCACCTTTCTGCATTACCTAACCCGGTGCTCTCACATTATTTAAATGCTTATGTCTTGAAATCCCAGAATAACTCTCAACCATTCTCAGGCTCTCTCGGGAGGGTGAGGCAGAGGTGAGGCTGAGCACTGCTGTGCCTGTTACCCCAAGTCTCTGGTGGGGCTCGAGCACCAGCACTTGGGGGCCAGTTCCACAACTAATAGCACTATTTGCAGTAGACAAATGCTCTCATACGCCTGACTTTAAGGACAGCTTTGAAGTGCCATTCAGCACAGAGCACCAAATTGGTTTTATTATCATTATCATTAACATTGAAAAGTCTACCTCTCCTACAATATAAGAGCCCCACGGGTAATAGTAAAAATTAACCATCTTGGCAGAGATTATAAAATTCAGATGGCAACTCCATCCAACTAAAGAAATGTTTTAATTCCTACCGCCTCTTAGAGACAGTACCATAATATGCATACACATTTGTTTATCTCTAATATTTTGGGAAAACAAGACAAATGTTAAATGAAATTCATGCAAATGCAAAACGTGCAAACATAAGGGATATGAGACACAGCCTCTCATCCCAGCGAAAATGTCTTAGTGAAAAAAATATTTAATTTAGTTGCATTTTGAAATTTGGTACTCATTATTTCTGGTTTTCGATATCATAACATTTATTAAAACATATCAATGCCGCTTTTCAAATACATAGGAGCCAATCACAGACAAAATATAACTGGCATTTATATTTTAGGAACTTCGAAATATAAACAAAAGAAAGGATTCTGCAAAGAAATCTTCTCTGAAATCCTTTTAATGTCACTGAAGTATCTTCACTAAGACATTTTAAATTGATGAAAAAGCTCCAGTGAGACACAGCTTCCCAATGGACTGGTTGGGCTATTCTCTATAGGATGCCACCTTGCAAAAAGGTGTTTTCGTCCCAACATGCAGCCGTGACAGCCAGCTCAGCAGCAGCAGAAAACACAGCAGAGCTGGCAGCACCGTAAAGAGACAGACACATACTAACATCACTTTCGGGCAGGGAGGAAAAGACAGCATGGGATTAGTACATGGAGTTCAATCTCTTCTGCCTTCTCAGCAGTCATTAGCACACAAAAGGTCAGGAAGAAAACAACGTTCCCAACAAATGTGTTCCCTGGGTGCACATCACTAAACAAAGTGGAAGGTATTCAAGAGAAAAAGGTGTGGACTTTCTACAAAATTTCCTCAAATACTGACTTACAGAATAGACAAATAGTTAACAGATTTTCTAAAGGAGGAGAGTCCAGGGGACAAAGTAGAAAGAAAAGCTTCAATGTTACATGGATGTACCAATATCTTAATTCAATTCAAAACAGTCCTGATATATTTTCTAGCAAGGTATTGGCTCTACGTTTAATATGCCACAAATTTGTAGAAGACACAGAATGGTAATTACTCCTAAGCCAGCTCATAGAAACCTGTAAGAATAATTATAATATAGTCACGGACATAATTAGATCTGTAATAAAAACGTTTTCACACATATCTCACTTGCTCTTCACAACAATCCTGTTGAAGGCTGCCTTGCTCCCATTCTACAGATGATTAAAACTGAGACCTGCAGAGATGACATCATTTGCTGAGACTCTCTGAGGAGCAGTGGCAAAAAAGGTAGGAAGGGAGAAGGTAACTTTTATTTATGCTTTTGCTTATTAGTAAAATCTTACATGCATGCTAGAAACTTTGAACACTTTATTTGCACAGTATTAAATTATTTTATAAAACAACTAATCTCCAGGTGTTTTGAATTAGGAGACAGAGTGCCGGCCAAGAGTCAGTTCTGAAGTTATATGAGTACAGCTGGCATGCCTTGCATCAGAAAGCACACTTCTGTACCACTCTGGACAGCAATATAAAACTGCTAGACAAGGCAAAACCCTACTAAAAACTCACTGTTAACCCCTAAAAGGTAATTTGAGTGATCAGCTCCTGGTTTTACTCATTTGACTTGGCAGTACAGAACCTTTACACAGCAACGTTCTCCCAATCCACCTGGAATAGTGAGTAGGTAGGAGAAGGGAACTTAGAGCCCCTTGGCTTAGAGCTCTTTGCCCTTTGTTATTTGAATGCTATCCTTTCTACCAGCTATGATCAATTGATAAAAGTCCACATTTTATTCATAACGTTTTTCAGAAGAGATAAACTTAACTTTCACTTTTATGAAACAGTCTGAGACAAATCTGCTAATCCTTTCAGATCTGCTGGTCAAGATTCAAATTACTGATAGGGTATGTGACGGCTAGAGTTAGAATAGGAGCATCTTTCTCCAAATTCAGGGTGCTAGCTTATGAAAGCTATGCCCTTATTCTCTAATTATCTTTTTTTTTTTTTGCAGTTCAAACCCAGCCCTGAACCCACCACCTGCAGTATATGTGGCCGGTGCCCTACTTCTCTGAGCTACAGGTGCCGCCCTCTATTTATCATTCTTTTATGTAATTTTATATAAATCTATAGACAAAGTGACAAAGGCACTTCGTAGAGGCTTAAAAATCTGACATTCAGTCTTAGATCAACGATTGCTTTTCAATTTACAGCATCCAGAAGATCTAAGCTTCTTGAAAGCCTGTGATGGTTTTGTAGCCTTTTTAGTGCAGCTAGGAAGGGCCAGGAAGCGATGCCTACCTCCGTCCAAGCTGCGAGACATGGTGTAGCGTTTGCTGGATGACCGCTCGAAGTAAGGCGCTGGGCGGTCTATCAACGCACTGGCTCTCCTGGTTTGGGCTTGCGTTCTGCCACTGTAACGGAACTTGGAACCCAAGGTTAGGAATTTCTTTGGAGGTGCTTCTGGTAACAACAGTCTAAAGAGATGAAAGAAAGATACCAGAAAGACTAACACAAATATTAAGAATAGTTTTTAAACTTTTTACTCTTTCATGAGAGGTTATGTGCTAAGGTTTAACATATGACTTGCAGTTACATGAATATAATTTTGTAAAAAAACAATCAATTTGTATGGTATATGTCAACTGGAGATGTTAATATAGGCAAAACAGGGTTGTGTTAAACTAGATAACTTTTAATGTTCTACGCAAAGGGAGGGTCTAATGGGTCTAACAACATTAAAATAGGTGCTATTAGTGACGAAGAGTGATGTAGGCACAAATTTCATGGGCCTAGAAACACGTGGGTGAAGGGCATTGAGAAATTACTGAAATAAGTAAGGAGTGGACTGGATATATGAAATGGACATCCTACAAAAATAATGAAAAGATGTTAGAAATAATAAAGAAAAGGTGTAGGGCAGAAAAATTAAGAAAGAAATCTCAGGTTCAATTCTTTTAGGATTTTTTTTTTTTTTTTTGAGACACAGCCTCAAGCTGTCACCCTGGGTAGAGTGCTGTGGCATCACAGCTCACAGCAACCTCCAATTCCTGGGCTCAAGCACATCTCCTGCCTCTGCCTCCCAATTAGCTGGGACTATGGGTGCCCGCCACAACACCTGGCTATTCTTTGGTTGCAGCCGTCATTGTTGTTTGGCAGGCCCGGGCTGAATTCGAACCCGCCAGCTCAGGTGTACGTGGCTGGCGCCTTAGCCGCTTGAGCCACAGGCGCCGAGACTGGATTTCTTTTCTTTTTTTTTTTTTTTAATGAAAAAAATCTAGTGACAATGAATTTGAAGGTATGGGAAGATATACTTCCATATTCTTCTTCCCAACCGTTTTCACTATCAGCAATTCCAATCACCCCAATTCTTCCGTAGGAAAAAAACAGAATCATCTTTACCTACCGGAAAAATGTATGGTGCTCAACACACACTTTCCATAAACGCTTGGCTGCTCGATGGTTTGGCAGCTTAAACCCAATGGTACTTTCAAATTGTTCAAACTAAATTTAAAACAAAAAATACACTGAGAGTTAAGTTTTGGAATTACAAAGAACAGAACCCTACAAATAACTGAAAAATCATTAATACCACTCCAATTTTTCATTTATTCACTCAATCAACTGCTATATACATGATTCACACTATACATATTCACTCATAAAAAATCTTATTATCTGTCTCCTTAAAATGCGGCAGGTGTAAATAACCAGGTTATACTTGCAGTAAATGTTTTTGGTACAAGTATGGATCTTATGCAAACCAGTAAGAGGCTATGTGGATTCCTTCCAGAGATCAATCTGTCCTCATCTAAATTTTAAACGTTTCTCAATGACACTATAATGTCAATTGGAATGTACAGAAATGAACAAAATGTTTACAGTCTATAGCATTCTTAGAAATATTTTCTCCTAGTATCTAGCTAGGCAATATGTGTATTTCCTAGGTATCTTGTGATCTACCAACAGATTAAGCAGATTTTATTTGTGTGTTCCACAGTGCATTGTCATGTTAAATGTCACCGTCTCTCTATATTACATGCAAGATCAGAGATTAGGAGAACATATTTTTCAACATATATATTGAAGATGATACCCATCAGCCACTGGGCTTTTCAAGGTGAACTATCTCATCTGATTTCTTCCGTAACACACTTTAACATTGTTATTACAGAGGCACAGTAAGTTTTTAATTAAAGATGGGATGTTCCAGGCCACCAGAGGGCGACCCTCTGAAGGCTTCTGAAAGAGCATAAAACCACCAGACAATTGACGTAACCTGGAGCAAAAAGCAATTTCTGTGGCAAACAACCAAGGTGAGGGGTCGTACGCACAGCCCAAGGGATACAATCTCACTTGACCTCTATTTCTTGTTTGTTGATAATGACTGTGGGAATTGGGAAATTCTTGTATAGTGCTAGTGTGTAAAAACTGCTACTGTTTGAGGGACCCAGCAGAGCAGAGAAGTACCATGCGTGGCTCTATACTAAGCCATCGTCCATTTATTCATACATCTAACACACAGCACAGACTATGCCAAGGCCTAGGGTTCTAAAGACTCTAGTTGGTCTCTCCTGCAAGAAGCTGGGAAGTGTCTCTTCCTATAAACTTCCTCAGGCAAGGATGATACTAGCCCTGGACTTTTTGAAGTTTTATCTCCCTACACTAGGTATCCACATATTTCAACCTCTTTGGAGCCACTGATAATTTCTTACTCACTCTTTTCAGCCTATAAATATGATTACAAAGAAGGGAGGGTAGGAAACCAATTTCCTTGGAGCTTGCTTCTGCTGGGACCACAACTCCATCTGCTCACTGCTCAGCTCCACGGAAAAGAAGTCACTGCCTCTGCAACTTACTCAGGACCTCACTGCATCCTGGCAGGGGCTCCTCACACCTTCCGGAACTCTGACATGTCACAATGGGACCTGTCAAGTTCAAAGTGCATCTGTCAGGCTGCGTCTCTAGTGCCTCTGGGTAACACAGCACTGCTGGTTAACCACTTTCTCCTGCTCGTTCATCACTCTCTCTCCCTCTATTTCTCTGGTCATTTTTCTTTATCTTCTTATGTTTCTCTCTTAGCTGCCCCTCTCTTAAGCAGTGGTCTTAATCACCCTTTTGGTTTTAGGGCCTCTTCTCTAAATTTTCTTTCTTTCTTTTTCTGGAGACAGAGTCTTGCTCCAGAGTCTTGGGCTAGAGTGCAGCTCACAGCAACCTCAAACTCCTGGGCTCAAGCAATTCTTCTGCCTCAGCCACCCTAGAAGCTGGAACTTCAGGTGCCTGCCACCACAGGTCACTAATTTTTTTTCATTTTTTGTAGAGATGAGGTCTCACTCTTTCTCAAGCAATCCTCCCACCTTGGCCTCCCAAAGTGCTGGGATTACAGGCAAGAGTCACTGCACCTGGCTTCCTGGTGCTGTACTTCATTCCACATCTAAGGCCTTGAATAAAATGCATACAATGAAAACTCTGTTAAGTTTCTCATTAGGCAAAAATTACCCTTGAAGATCCGTCCCAAAGGAATTTCAACCTCTTCTTCTGCTGTCTTCCCCTCTTTCCTCCTATCTCCTAGCATCTCTGTTGACAGCATCAGCAAACGGAAACCTCTGACTACCCTGGCTCTCCCCTCTCTTCACCCCTTCCTCCACCCCATCTCTAAGACTGACTGGCTCTGCCTATGGAACTTCTCTCTCCAGTTTGCTCTCCTCCTATTCCCACAGCCTCTGCCCTACTTTAGGTTTTATCATATCACATTATTAAGAAGCTGAGTTTCATTAAGAAATCAATCAATCTAAAACATTCACCCAGTTGGGTCATGTCCTAATTTAAAAGCTTTCAGGGCTCACTACTGTCTACTGATTGATTTCTCCAACTCTCCCTTTTGGCCTCTCCCACCACCACCACCCCGCGCCACGTCTATAGATAAGAGTCTCCCATTTGTATCATAGTGTTACAATTCAAAGTGTGAGTCTGTCTCTCTGCCAAATAGAAAATCCCTTCAGATTTCAGGAACAAGGCCATACTTACCTTTCTGTTTCCAATGCCCAACAACTAATAGGTGCTCACTTAATAATGTTCAATGAATTCAAACATATATATGGTAGAATCTCTGTAAGTGACCACACAAAGGACTCTAACAAACTGGTCAACATACAGAGGTGGCCAACACAAAGAACTAGGTCTACTGTACAGATAAGTGCATCTGGTGCGTGTCCAGTCTGTGAAAATTAGGTCAACAGAAGAAGGTGGTCAGTGTAGGGAGGTGGTTCAACTGCAGAGGTTCTACCATATACTGGTTATATGTTTAACATACAATCTTTTTTTTTTTGAGACAGAGACTCAAGCTGTCACCCTGGATAGAGTGCTGTGGCATCACAGATCACAGCAACCTCCAATTCCTGGGCTTAAGAGAGTCTCTTGCCTCCACCTCCCAAGTAGCTGGGACTACAGGCACCCGCCACAACGCCTGGCCATTTTTTGGTTGCAGCCATCATTATTGTTTGGCGGGCCCGGGCTGGATTCGAACCCACCAGCTCAGGTGTACGTGGCTGGTGCCTTAGCCTGTTGAGCCACAGGCGCCGAGCCTTAATATACAATCTTTAGGAAATAATTTTAAAACACATTTTCAGGAATTTACACGAAAAGTTTACAGATGTTTTCAGTCATCACAAACAAGTATGACTTTATATTTACATTAAACACAACTGCTTATTTTATTTTGATGTTTGAAAACTGCATTTTCTACCAAGAAACTTTTGTGGAGAGGTAGGTAGATTTTGAAGAGTTAATGCAATATTATATCAGAAAATGTTCAGAGATATAAATGAGCTAGAATATTTGGGTTTTAATTGCTTCCATTATAGTAGTCACACCAATTAGAAATTGGAGGTGTTTACTAACTCTTTTTCAAATACAAGTTGAGATTTATTACTATTACGCACAAACTTCTAAGGAGGACTTAATATGAGTTGATCATGGAGGCTACTGCTGTAGGAGCAAGGATTAGTTAACAGTTCTGATTGCTTCATTGATTTTTTTTAAAAAGCCACAGTATATTAAACTGTGGAACGCTGACATAATTCAGACACACTGTCCTTTGTTCTAATCTTCCTTGTGCCTTGACGTATATGACATCTAAGCCATTCACTTTAGGGTACAACCAGATTTTTAGGACAAATCAGAAGGGCATGGGGACTTAACAATAGGACACAGAGGAAAGACATCTATTCATCAGAACTTGAAATATTCAAAAATTTATGAACCTGAATTTAACATTTTCTTTTGAAACAGAGTCTCACTATCTCGCCCTGGGTAGAGTGTTGTGGCATCACAGCTCACAGAAACTTCAAACTCTTGAGCTTAAGTGATGCTCTTGCCTCAGCCTCCCAAGTAGTTGGGATTTCAGGAGCCCGCCACCACACTGGGCTATTTTTTTTTTTTTTTTTTTGCAGTTGTCGTTGTTTAGCTGGCCTGGGTGGGCTTGAACCTGCCAGCCTGGGTGCATGTGGCAAGCGCCCTACTCACTGAGCCACGGGCACCGAGCCTAAGATGTTTTTAAAAACCATTCAATTAATGTATGGAATAGTAAAAATTTGGAACAACATAATGAAGAGATAGTCTACTCGTTACTGTTTACTAGGCAAACCTACAGTAAATTCTCCCAGGCATCTACAGATTAACTTACCATGTCCCATGATCTCAGAACTTAGGAGCAGAGAATTTAAATTTTTTGTTTGCTAACAGGGACCTTTCTTCCCAATGCACACACAGACAGGCATGCTTACCTCTCCCGGTCGGATCTTGATGTAAAAGTTATTCCGTTTGTATGAAATTTTGAGAACCTTGGGCCAGGCAAACCTGTTTATTCGCAGTCGGTCACGATATATCAACAGACCACTTGCACAAACTCCCAACATGATGTCTACCCCCTCCGAATCCTAGAAAATGGCAGCAAGAAACGGTAAGTCAGTATCTTACTTAGTTCCCCCTTCACTGGGTACAATAGTTAGGCCTCAACAACAAAATCTATAATTGACATTTAAATGTGAAAAATACTGTAGCCATTTTTAAAACATTACGGTTAAATAACAGCCTTTTAGTGAAGATTTTCATCACTATGGAGATAACTGTTAGAGTCCGATCTCCTCTCTCAAGTAACTTAGACTTGCAGCTTAAATAATGTACACCAAGTAGGCCCAGCAGACAAAGGTGTGTTAATAATTGTAACGACAGCCCCAGTTACCACTCCCTGAGTGCCAGACACTGCGCTAATGGCTCCTCGTGTTAGTTTTTTTAATTGTCACTGAGATATGGTTAGAGAGCTGCTATTATTATTCCCATTTTACAGATGAGGACAGAGAAGTAGACTCCGAGTTAACACAGCAGCCTGGTTCCAGAGAGAGTCCGCTCAGCTGACCTGTGTTCTACCAAGGTGGGCTCTGTCCTTTCCTATGAGGGTTTGGGGTTTTGTTCCTTTAAAAAGAGCTTTGCTACACCATTATTTTTTATGTACTACTATCAGCAGAGACAAACTTTAATGTGAACTAGTTTTTTAAAAGTATAAATGCTCTTCCCCAACAAGCTCACTCTCCCCTGCTCCACATATTGCCCAGTGGTAATCACATTTAATGATACAAATATTAAAATGTTTATATGTATGCTTTATATATGTGTGTGTCCATAGGTTTTTTTTTTCCTTAAAGAGATCATACTAAAATTGCAACTTGCTTTTGCTACTTTCACATTTTTTTTTTCAATTCAGTTTAATATGAGGGTACAAACGATTAGATTACATTATTTGTGTTTGTTAGGTAATATCCAAGCTGGAGTTGAGCCGTTCACCCAGGAGGTGTGCCCTGTATCCCTATGTTGTGTGTACACTTCATCTGTAAGGAATTCCCCAGGGACGTGTGATGCCCAGAGGTCCTACTATGTCAAACTCCAGCAATAAACCACAGAGAGTCTTAAATGTTGCATTCCATTGAAATCAGGTCAAATGAACAGCGACGGTGGCCTTGAACAGAGTAAAAAGGCAGGACTGTGTGTGGGGTTGAATGAACTCCTTGTCCCAGCAATTGTTGGAAGCAGGGGACAAAAACGGTCATGGGCTGGCCACACACAGGAAGCTGCGCTCACACCTTACACCACATAATTGGCAGGGCTGTCCCCAACTTAGAGTCACACTGTAGCACCAGAAGAGCAGTGGGGAAAATAGAAGACTCCAAACAGGACATGCTGATCCATCTACAGTGTGGGAATTTACTTCCTCAATTTTGTCAATACAAGGGACAAGATGGGCATTTCAAGTAAGTATGCTGGTCTACCCTTGGGAAATACAAGTTTACAAACAGAATATAATTGGTTTAAAATGAAATATTTTACCTTGGAAATGTAGCACTCCATTAGAGGCTCTTCAGGAGTGGAAAGACTCAAGGGCAGGATATTACAATACTAATAAAATCCGAGGAAAACTCAAAGACCAGAAACTGCTCACCATGTACAGGGGGCTTTAATTCAAAACAGCAATTTAATGAGTGACAGCCTGATGCTGACCAGGAGCTGGATTATCGCTCCTGTTAGAATGAGACCAGCCAGTCTGTTTGCTTGACCAGAGGTGCGGGCACCATGCAGGTGTTGAGGAAGGGCTGCTGGAAACGGCTCTTTGATAACTATAGAATGTAAGTTTAGAAACGTGCTCGACATTTATAGAGGGAAAGGACATTCAAAACCTTTTTCGTGATTAGATAATAAAATGTTTAAATCAACTATTAGTGTCCTCCCTTGACTGGGAAGATGAGGAAGGCCTTGATGCCTCCTCTCTGTACCCTCCAACACACGCTTCTGTGTCCCCAAATCAGTCATTATTTCCAGCACACTGTTAGCAAGTGGTGCTAAAATAAATTCCCACTCGTCTTCCTCCTCCTGGAGACGGAAAGCTGGCTGAGAGCGGGAGCTGTTTCACCTCTGTCAACACCAGCACAGGGCCCGCCTGGCATGCATTAAGACATTACATGTCGAGTGAAAGAAAAGTTGAAAAAATATAAAAATGGCAGCAATTAATCAGGTTTTAGAACTCAATGAAAGTCTCCATTTCATTAATTGCACAGCAACAGAGAATGATACCTTCATATCAAATGTCTCAGCATGACAGCCCATTGTACTGAGATTCGTCTGATTAATCATTAGTTTTAAACGCTGTAACAACAGGCTTTCTTGGGGACGTGTGCATTTTGCTGTCAATGAGTATGTTTATCCTCCATTCACAGCCAGCACTGAAGGTAGACCTGCTAGTTTGCCTACCATCGTGAACATAAAGGCACATACGTTTCCTTTATTTGAAATCACTGTTCACACTTGGGCATCCTTCCCTATCACGTGGTCCCGGAGCTCTCTCATGCAGCCTTCTGTCTACATTTCGGAATCTTACATAAAATAAATGACTCTGATAAAGCCCATTAAGACTGACATTAAAGTGACAAAGAGGGACAGACTTCCAAGAGAAAATAAAGCATGGAGAATATGTTTTCCAAAACATATGACCGTCATCTAATACGGTTATTTATTCCTCATCCACAGCTGTTGGGTACAAGATCACAATTCAGAATTTCCAAATGGATCCTAAAGCTCAGGGCACGTCAAACCATCGACAGAAGAGAAGCATCTTGCTTATAGCCGGAAATCAGCTCTAATTTAATTCAGTAAATTTCCTTTTTCAGCTGATGGAGTGTGGCTGCCTGGGAAAATGGAGTTTATAACTGAATTACCAATTATACTTATTATTCAGATAAAATTCTATAACAGGCTGGCTTTGCACTTCTTTAATTCTCTTTCTTTTTAATTGGCATAATTTCAAATCGTATTATAGAATGAAAAAGCAGCCATCTATATTAATTCAGTAGCTATAGCCATGTTAAGTGATTTTATTTTTACTGACAGAAATACTGATACATCCTGAGTTGTGCTTCCTTAAATGTCTAGCGTAATCTCTTATTTATTTATTTTTTTTTCTGGGCAGTCAGTGAGTCAGGAGCGTGTGATATGAATCAAAAATTGCTTCACTCAAATTCTCAGGCTACCTTCCTTTCATTTTTTTCCCTTATCTTTTCACCCTAATTTTTAAGGAAAATAATTTATTTCTTAGAATTAATTCCTTAGAATTAATTTTTAATTCTAAGAGAAATAAAAAAAAATGTCTGTGTTGATTTTTATTTTGAAATTCTCTCCCTACCTTATGTCCCACGTACAATGGAAAACATCTGTGTTATCTGAGCGCACGATAAGTAAAGGTATAGTCATAACTGGCAAGAAAATGGAGTTACACCTGCTGTTGCAATCACACACAAACGTCAAAGAGATTGGCGTTCGATGCACCAGCAGTTCCCGGGAGGGGTCCCAGTCACGTCTCAGAGGTCTTGCTCGTACTCAGGTATTGGGAGTGCCCACCCTGGGTGACGCCCAGACAAAAAACAATCAAACCTGTCCTGGTTCAACAGCCACTCTACCACCCAAACTCACTGTGGGTTAATCTGCTTCCCAAAGACCAACCACAGAGCTGTCTGACCTTCAAGCCTCAAGAGAACCCACAGATCATAGATTTCCTTCCTGTGTGTCTCAGGGTTGTTGAGATACTTTTCTGATCAGAGCCAATTGAAATTCCCCTCATTTCTAGGCCCTCAACCTGACTGTGTAATTTGTTTGCCTGGAAACCTGAAACCGCCTGGTTCTTGTGAGTCCCAGACCGTGAAACTGGTGACTGAGTGCTGTCTATCAGAAGTCAAAGACATGTCCCTCAACAGAAATCATGGTATCTTGTCAACCCCCCGTCTGAAGAATCGACCTCTGAACTTTAAACCCTGACCCTTCCACTACTCAAGTAGCAGAATCCATCTCTGGGACCCTAACACATTTTATATGCATTGCTGATGAAAGTTTTCATAAAAGCTTCTCTGTATGTCCACAAGGCTTTGATTCAGGGATATTTAAATGGTGAATGAGTAGTTCCACCTGGGCATTCTCTGATTGCTGAAAAATACAGTGGTTCTAGAAAGGGCGTGACACAAAGTCTACACTGTTCAATATGCCCTCACGACCGTCACCCTCCTGGGATCTAATGCCAACTTCTTTCTTCCCAAGACTCTGGACCAGATACAGACCCTTAACATGTCACCAATCACTGGTCACTGGGGCAATCTGGTGAGCACCAAAAAGCGGGGTACAGACAGTACCTGGGACTTAACAGACACGGCAGGGGGTCTTGGACAATCGGATAGGTTTAGACAGACAGGACAGCAGGACAGTCCAGAGGCAGGCATACTCAGGGGAAGGCAGCGATGGAGACGTGATGTGACAGGGTACGTGAGGGTTGCGGGGCTCAGAGCTTGTTAGGTCAAGTTCACCATCTAACTGCAGGCACAGGCAATCAGAGGCTCTGCCTTTCAAAGCTTTCAGTAGGCTGAGCCCATGAATTTGAGCCCTGAAGAGTAATCCCCTCGGTAAATAGCAGAAAGCTAAATTTGTTGGATCATGGAGTAGGGCTTAAAAGGCAAACACAGATTTGAATCCCCAACATTTTCGTTTACGTTAATTAAGTAAAAATCAGCAGCATACTGAAAAAACCTTAAATAGAGAGTTTGGGGCTTACAAATGAAACCTTAGCATGTATCATTACATACCTTAGCGTGATGTAAATCTACGCCGTACATGGATAGTTTTTTGGCATTTTCCAAGAAATGCATCTCTGCTTCTGCTGGCGTCATTCCTCTGATAAGGGGGAAAAGTATTACAATGCTGCATTTCTTATCACTTAAGAGTTAAAATTTAAAAAGCAGCTAGCTCCATCCTATCTTCCCAAAAGACCCCCACCCAACCAGGTACCAGCAGACACAGGGAGAAAAAATAAGGGAAACGGCTTTTGGAAGGAAACATTACAAACGAATGCCGGGGTGTCCTGAGCAGGAGCTGCCCTAACCCAGAACTCCACCTCGTGCAGAGCCTCCCTCTGCCTTAACGGACTCACACCAGGCTGGGAGCGGTGGGCTGTGTGAGGGGCGCCCGCGCACCAAGGCCCCACTTAAACAAGCACTCTCAGGGTGGCCACCACTGACCTGTGGCTCTTGTGTAGCTCGATCACTTTGTCTTCCAGCTCTTTTGTGTGGTTTGGGGCGAAGCGGAACTCACTGATGTAATCGTTCCCACATTCGTCGGGGTCGTAGTCTCCAAGTTCCGACTGGACGGTGTAGGAGCCCAGCAGGGCCAGGGTGACAAAGGAGCAGGGCAGCCTCCCGGACACGATGTCATCTCGTAACTGTAAGCAGAGGTAGTACCTTCCAGAAGCCAAAAAGACAAAATAAAAGGCCAGCGTGAGGACATATGAAAAGGAGCCCATTCCAGGTAAATCGGGGTTAGTGTCTCCCTCTTAAGTTCTCTAGGATAAATTTTCCAGCTACAGAAAATGTAATTTCATCTCTATCTGGTATAGATGTAAGGGGAAACTACCTGGCTACTCAATATAATATTTCTGGGCATCTAGAAGCAAGTCATTGTTCATAATCAAATAGAGAATGAAAGAAACCAAAGGACATCCTCTTCTAATGCCTTTTAAAACAACTTTTAAAGTCAAATGAACAAAAACACATTCCCTGAAATCCTTGGCTGGGAAAAACATAGTATGAAAACGATGCTCTTCAATACAGTCTTGGTGCCACATAATAATGTTTCCATTAACGACAGACCACATATATGACGGTGGTCCCATACGTTTGAGACAGCGGAAACACTCCCATCGCTAGTGACAGCAAAGCTGTCCTAATGTTGTAGCATAATGTATTATCCGCATGTCTGCGGTGTTACAGGGATAAACAAAACTATTGCACTGTCAGTAGGACAAAAATCTAGCACATATAATAATGTATAGTGCCTAATACTTGATAATAAATGACAGTGTTACCAGCTTATGTATTTATTATACTTTTTTTATTTGAGAGTGTACTCCTTTTTTTTTTTTTATTTTTAAAAAAGGAGGTGATCCCGGAGAAGGTGGTTGTAGGAGATGACAGCTGTGTGTGTGTTGCTGCCTCTGAAGACCTTCTAGGAGGACAAGACGTGGAGGCTGAAGGCAGGGACACTGATGCTCCTGACTCAGCGTAGGCCTAGGCTCATGTTTGCATCTTAAGTTTAAAAAGCAAAAACAAAACAAAACGTAAAAATGGGAAAAAGTTTACATTAATAGAGTAAGAATATAAAGAAAACATATCTGTGTAGTGCTCTCTGATGTGTCTGTATTTCCAGCTAGATGTCATCACGAAAAATGCACACGTTTAAAAAATTTGTTGAAGTATACAAGTTACAGTAAGTGAAAGTTGATTTCTTAAAGAAAATTTAAAAATAAATTTAATATAGCCTACACGTACAGTGTTTGTGAAATCTACACCACTGCACAGTCGTGCCCCAGGCCCTCACGTTCACTCACCACTGACTCACCCAGAGCAATTTCCAGTCCAGCAAACAGCATTCCTGGGTAAGTGCCCTATACCGGTGTGTTACTTTTCATCTTTTTAGACTGAATTTTTATTGTACCTTTCCTGTAGTTCGGTATGTGTAGGTGTACAAATACTGATCACTGTGTTACCTTTGCCCACACCCACTGTACAGTACCGTGAGCAGCAGGTGACACAGTGAGCCTGGGTCGTGGGCCGGGCCATCCAGGTCTGTGCACTCCATGATGTTCACACAACAGCCCATGTCGTAGCTTATCAATGTTAAGTGATGCGTGACTATATTAATTATCAGGCCCCAACCTCTTTTTTTCTATTTTTTGAATTTAAGATTAACGAAAGGGTGCAAACAAACAGCTTACAATGTTTGCATTTGTTGGGCGGAGTCCCTGTTGCAGCTGTGCCCTGCACCCAGGAGGTGCGTCATGTACCCTTACGTTGTACCCATCTGTTGGGAGCACACCTATCCCCTACTCCCTTTTACTCCTCTCCCTAGTTTGAACTGAATTAAGGTTTTCTCTCATGTAGGCAAGTGTAGGATTGTCTCCTGCAGGCCCAAGTTCTGAAGGCAGTCTCATTTGGACAGACAGATGACAGATCTTGCCATATGACCAACACAGGACAGATTCAGGTAACTCAACAGCTCTGCCTTCATAAACTTGGCTCTTAAATTCCTGCATTCCTAATGAGATTGTTTCTTTAAAATAACAAGTAATTCCTCATGCTTTAAGTTCTCATTTTAAACATTTAGATAGCTTCTTAGGATCTGGTATGAAGGCTAACTTTGAAGAATTACTACCTTAAAATCTGAGAATCTTGTCACTGTAAGTAAACAGTTTTAAACCGGAGAAATATGGCACATTGCCATATAATACGTCCAAGAGATCACAAAAATATGACCACGGATAGCTGATTTGTCTGCTCTGCTGTTCTGTTTTTAAGACTTACGGATACAATACGAATTGCAAGAGACTCCAAGGTAAGTGTTCACTCTGATGAGTTTTAATAATAACTATCATGGCCCAGCATATGGGTATAATAAAAAGCACACCTTGTTCCTTTCATATTTGAACTGTTAATCTGTTGAAACAGAGGACTATGACAAAGACTTAAGGTCCCCTCTAAGTATTATTTTAGGTTGGCAAATAAGTAAAATCTACGTAATTCAGTTAGAAAACTTCCTAAATGTTTAAAAGGTAACATAACAATATAACCAGTGTTATCCAGGTACAAAGAAACCATGCACTAAATTTTCAAACCCAGGTATACATCTGTAGGCTCTATAACCATGTATTAGCCATAATTAAATAGTTCCTCAATTTTGATTAAAAGTATCTTTTTAAAATAAGAAATTATAATTTTTCTCTGATTTAATGCAAATACAAAAATATCCTCCAGAAATAATTTTTACCCTCCTTCTAATAAGTCTGGTAAAATTTCTTTTATCATTTTAATTCATAAACGTTCTTTTCTAGAGAAGCGGTCCCAGTCTATCACTCCGGCTGGGGAGCAGTGGAGTGATCACAGCTCACTGGGGCCTGGAACTCCTGCACTCACGTGATTCTCTTGCCTCAGGCCTCAGTCTCCCCAGCAGCTGGGACCATAGGCAAATGACACCATGTCTGGCTAATTTAAAAAATTTCTGTAGGGTCTTGAACTCCTGGCTTCAAGTGATCCAGAGTTCACTGGCCTCCAAGAGTTCTGGAATTATAGGCTAGAGCCACCCCATCCAGCCTGAAATTATTTTTAATCGTACTAAGCAACTGAAGCTGTTTTGAATAATTTCTCATTTCTGAAAAGCTCCCCCCCCAAAAGAATATAAAGCTTAGAAAATTCTGCACACGCTGGACAAAATCACTTTGATCATAACCTTACTAGCAAACAGAGCAAGAGAGTCAGAGTTAGGACTTCCAAAGTGCCAAGGAGAGAAGCCCGGAAGGGGGAGGCAAACCAGAGCTTCTGTCCCCGCCTCCATCCACCGTGTTGAGTCCTGAGCTCCTAGGGCAGCGGTTCTCAACCTGTGGGTCACGACCCACAGGAACTGTATTAAAGGGCCATGGTATTAGGAAGGTTGAGAACCACTGCTCTAGGACCCAGATTCTCGTTGAAGGGGTTAGGAGGTGGGGGCTTTAGGATGTGATTAGGTTCTGTCTCATGAATGGGACTCCGGCCCTTATAAAGCACACGAGAGACCTCTTCAGCCCGTCCACCACCTGAGGACGCCAGAAGGCAGCGGCCTGCAGCCTGCAGGTAGATCCTACCAGAATGCGACCACGCTGGCATTCTGATCCCCAACTGTGAGAAATAAATTTCTGTTGTTTGTAAACCACTAGTTGTATGTTGTTTTGTTCCAGTATCCCAAGCAAAGATACCCAGGACGGCTTTCATACTCAAAGCTCAGTCACCAAGCTGCAGAACTTTTAGGTTACATTCTTTTCTCAACATCTTCTTTCCAGAAAACAAACTCATCATTTTCCTAGTATACACAGGGCATAGAAAGGAAACCCTCACATTCATCTGTGTCTCCGTGTGTGCGTGTACACGCACTAGTTAAATAAAAAGCATAAGCACCCAAAGACATTTTTACTCTAAATTTTAAAGCAAGAGCACTAAGAATTGCTCTATCATTTAAAGCTGAATCCCATCCAATTTGACTATGGTGGGTGGATGACAGTATCTCCATTCTGCATGTTTTCCCACCAGGGTCAGACAAAGGGAAATATCAGCCTGCCACCAAAGATTCAACTGTGAAAATATAAGATCTTCTCGCCAGATGTTTGCTCTCATTCAGCTGCCTTTTATTTGCCGTTTGAGCATGGATGACTATTTCGATGTAAGCATGCTCTTCTCTGGAGCCCTTAACAGAGGCACAATGCTCCCAATATTTCTCCTTTTCTGTAGGCAACTTTCAAATACCTGGTGATATCTTCAGATAGTTGGGCAGGGTCTGGTGGGTAAAATTTCACATTAAACGAAAAGTGCCAAGCACCACCTGTAAGGATGGAAAAAAAGTTAGGAATAAAGCCTTAGAAAACCTCCTGATAGTTATGATTCTAACTGACAGCCAGAAAGGCCTTAACTCTAAGCATTAAACAACAGGCAACTTTTGATCATTAACGGAAAGCTGGTAAGTCTCAGTTATATGAAATCCACAGATAAGTCTGAAACCTCATCTAATTTCTAATCTTCTGCTCAATCGAATCCTTTACTGGCACTTCTAACTGGCAAGGAAACTGACCAAACTTCCTCCTGTTCTCAGAATCAGAGGTGAGCGTTTGGAAGAAGGACAAAGTGACTGACATGGGTGATCTTCTATCATTAAGTCTGGAACTGAACAGATTTACTGATGTGAATTTCTGGACAGCTCACACACCAACACTACAAACATAATCCTCATTTTTTTTTTTTTTTGCCTTTTTTGTTTTGTTATTACAGGTTGAATTCATCATCATAAGTGTCAAGGGACTATTCAACATGTCTATTTTATGGGAAAGGTTTGTTATAGCGAATATCGCTTTAGTGGGTAAGGCTACTCTCGGGTCTTTTGAAAATTCTTTTCTTGCTCAGGGAAAGTTTAGATGAAACAGATACTTGCATGTATTTACTGTGTATTACCAAATTCTACACCTCCTCAGCCTATGCCTTAGACCTGCGGTCCCTCAACCCTCGGGCTGTTGGACCTGAGCTGCCGTATGTCACCACCTGACCTCTGTCCCACCCTCTCCACCCACGGTCTGTGGAAACATTGTCTTCCATGAACCTGGTTCCTGGTGCCAAAAGGGACCTGACTTAGACGATCCTCTGTATAATTTGCTCTTCTCTATTTGGTGGCATCTACTTTCAGCCTCTCCAGCAGAGAAAGGGTCAACCAGAAGTCTGCTCACAGTCCCGCTCTGTACTATTTATACATATACTCCGAACATTACTAAGCCCTGTTAGGCACCGCATTTCATTAATACCGTTTCCAACTGTATATGGTTTATCAACATGAGCGAGGAAAAAGGACCTCCCTTTTCCTTCTGTCTACATTTACTCGCTCTCTGTGGGCATTCCTTTAACTCACATGCCACAACGTCTGGGTACTCCTTGTCGATTTGCCCCCTTCCCACAACAAGTGTGCTGAAGCTGTCACTGCTGACACCCTGAATGGATCCTGAAACGTTCCTCCTGGCTCCCTGGCTTGTCCCAGAAGCCCTCCATCCACACCTACCTTGGCGGCCACGGGCTGGCTGTTACACGCTGACCGTGTGACCTCACACTCTAGCCCTTATGCTTCCAAAACTACTCTCCTACGGTGCCACTCCCCTCTCCATCAAATGACTTCTGGAAACTGTAATTTCTCTACAAACCCTGCCCAAACATTCAGAAGAAAGGTACAGTATCCTATTTCTTAGCCCCTTTCTTGGCACTGTTCTCTATGTGGCAATATTTAGCTCCATCAGTATCCTTCATTCTGTCATAAATGGCACAGATCCGTTTATTAATTGTAGTTTATTCTTGACACTACCACTTACACCATGCTTAAGATTCTCCACGGCAGGCACCTGAGGTTCCCTATGAAGAATTTAGCTTCGGATAAGGTATTTTTGGGTGCTTAATACATTTTAAAATCACTCAAAATATGTCTGTCAATCAAATATATTTCTAGTGACTGATTTTCCCACTGTTCTCAAAAAAGTCCTTTTGTTATTCCGAAAATAGTCTGATTTGCTTTCACTTTGCTATTGATTCCTACTCACTTGCTACTAAAATAGATTGCGTCAATGCTTGCCAATAGTGAGGCTCATAATGAAAACTGGCTTTCCCCCTCCAAGCATGTGAAATTAAAGCTAATGGATTAGTTATGGGAAATGGATTTATTGCTTTTTTATAACTTTTATCCATTTCAAAGTATGCCTTGAATCTGATGAATAGTTTAGCAATGTAATTAAGCAATCTTATAATAAATCTGTGGTGAAAATTTTAAGTTGGAAGTAACAGAAGAACACCAAAAACATTTCAATGCAAAAATCCTCATTCTAGGAAAGTGAATTTCCAAACAGAGTGAGTCTAAGAAGCACCTCAGGTGCTTGTGAAAAGTGCAATTCCTAGGTTCCGCCCAGAGAGTCTTATTTCAGAGATTTGAAACACGGCCTAGAAACTTGTGGTTTCAATAAGCTTCCTTGTGGTTCTGCTATGGGAGGGCTATGGAATCATTTTGAAAAATCACTCTTTCCAAGGAGTCCCTCTCCTAAGGTTATAGGTTATAACCCAAATAACTACAATGTCTTTCGGGACAATATTTTAAAACAATGTTAAAGTTTATAGAAATGACAATCTACATCCCAATAGAAAAAAAAGCAGTCAAATGAGGAGAAGACATTGAAGTTAATAAGCAAAGCAGATTAAAGCTCTAATATACACCCCTGTAAAGAATGTGGTGGAAAGAAATCAGCTGGGAAGGAAGTGTTTATGCAATGAATAAGCTTGCAGCCCTGTAGCTGCTCAAATGATGGCCCTGGATAGAAAGAGGAGATGAAACAGTCTGAACACATTTAAATGAATATTTCTATAATGCTGATATGGCATTTTAAATTACAAATTTATGATAAAGGGAAAATCACAACACCAAACAGAGTTCATTCTTATGCAAAATTTCTCATTTTAATCTGTTTTGTCTGCCAAATAATAATTCTAAATATACTGCATTTCTATCATAAAATCATGATATATCATCTCTAGATCATAAAATTGCTATTTACTACATCATAAGTATTACTTATAATCACAAAATATGGTATATTTAGAAATTTTAAGATCCACAATGCAGAAATCACTAGAATAAGATGTTTTTCCTAAGAACTTGTGAGTTTCAGAATTTTCTATTTATCATAAATTTATAACTTAAAAATCTTTATCAGTTTGATCTCGCATCTATTAAAGAGACACACTGTGAACCTTCCACATCCTCTTATCATCTATGTTAGGAAGAGGCGACACAATAATTACATTAGATACAATAATACTTCTCTGGGTTGGTAGAGAATGCAAATTTTGTGGAAAGAGGGCATTTTAGTGGACAGGAAACAACAAGGAATATAGATAAAAATATCAAACTTCATTTTTAAAGAAATTCTAATTTTCCAAAACTGTCATTTTTTTTTTTTTTTTTAATGTCATGGCACAATGCCTAAACTCCATGATGAAAAAAAAAATCCTTTAAATCTCTTGTTTTGACTGTCCTTTTAGCTTTCTTGTCTTTGAAAGGAAGGTAGGAGATGGTATGAATTGGAAGTTAAGAAACAAAAAGAATTCTATTAACAACAGAAAAGAAAATTAGACAAATTTACATAGGCTTTCTTGTAACAGTATTATGACTTATCCTTGAACGTTTCATGTATTTTCAAAGTGCTTTGCAATTATTAATCAGCTCAGCATTTCATTAATTAGATGAATACAGAGGACTTTATGCACACAAAAGATATAACAATATATATTCAGCATGTCTATTTAGAAACTCTATTAAAAAATCTGTAGAATATATTCATCATCTTATTCTTCATTTATTTAAGACAGAGTCTCGCTTTGTTGCCCAGGCTAGAGTGCTGTAATGTCATGTGAGCCTAACTCACAGAAACCTCAAACTCCTGGGTTCAAGGGATCCTCCTGCCTCAGCCTCCCAAGTAGCTGTGACTACTGGCGCTCACCATGACATCTGGCTAATTGTTCTATTTTAGTAGAGATAGGGTCTCACACTTGCTCAAGTTGGTCTTGAACTCCTGACCTCAAGCACTCCTCCCACGCCGGCCTTCCAGAGAGCTAGGATTACAGGCATGAGCACTTCGCCCAGCCAACATCATCTTGAAATTTTTATTAGGATTCCTCAGAATAAAAAATGAAAAGCAGTGTTTTCACCTACTTAATACAACTATGGCTATCCCTAGACTTAATCTCAACTGAGGTATTTCTATCAAACTAATTCATTAACAAGCTTCTGGTTTCATGGAGACATCAAATTTCTCTTAAAAATATGGTAAAAAATGTTTTAATTATATTAAGTAAACAAGAGACTCTAATATCTAGAACTACAGTTACTATTTTTTGTCCCTTTTGGGATATGATCTATTAAACCATTTCAAACTGGTCACTAATTATATCTGATTAGTACTTTGGGTATTTTGGTATCTCAAAACTTTCAAAGACAATAAGAAATATTTGCTTCTCTTTTAACAGCACACTGGGTACTCTTTGACCCATTACTCTGTTAACTTTTACTTATTAAAATAGGAATGTTTTTTTAAATAGTCTTAAATTTACTCTTCAGCTGGAATTAGGTATTTAGAATAGTTTAGATTTTACTGATAAAAATATGAATTAAAAAACTAGCTACTTAAAATGACAAATATTATCCATGTTCGTAGTAAAAAGAAGAGTTACTCCTCCCTACACTGACCACCTCCTTAATTTGACCAGACATGCACCACATGTGCATATCAGCACAGTAAGCCTAGTTCCTTATGTTGACCACCTCTGTATATTGTCCAGTTTGTCACTGTCCCTTGGGTGATCGACTTATACAGGTTCTATTGTATTTCTTAAATCACATTTAGGGAACAAGGAAAGCGATTATCACCAGACCGTAGAGTTCAATTTGATTCACTATTCCTTTGCAAAACTACCAAATGACTATTACTTTTGTTATTTATTTTTTTTTTATTTCCTTGTTTTTTTTTTATTTTTATTTCTTTGCTTTTTTCTTTTTTTGAGACAGAGTCCCACCCTGTGCCCCAAGCAGAGTGCAATGGTGTCATAGCTCACTTCTACCTCAGACTCAGGCTGTGGGCATCCCTCCCTCTGCCTCAGCCTCTGGTAGCTGCTGGGATTACAGGTGCTCGCCGCTGCACCTGCTGGGTTGGGGTCAGGGTCTCACTCTCACTCAGGCGAGTCTCAAACTCCAGAGCTCAAGCAATTCTCCCTCCTCAGCCTCCCACAGTGCTGGGATTACAGGCGTGAGCTACCGTGCCTGGCATGACTATTACTTTTATATTGTCTTTCACACTTTTGTGACTATCAGGCTTAATATAACATTAATAGTTAAATTTGGAACTTCCAAATGGTTAATTGCTAAGTGAACGTCAGTTGGTTAAATCTTACATTTCACTTCTATTTACAGGGAGGGGAAGAACTCAATTATGATAGTCATTTTTCCTCACGAGTTGTGCTGATTAAAAATGGGTACTCTTTGAACTAGACCAATCTGCCCAATCGAACTGTGATTGAAGAAACACTTTCTATTTACACTAGCCACTTGGGTATGGGCTACAAATTCAGACAACTTCACTTTCTAAATATCTTCACATTATGACATCAAATAATCCAATAAGCACTTACTTCGAATCTGTTTTTTTATTTCTTTAGCAGGGTCCAACCAGTTCTGAAAAGGAAATGATATTCCGAATTTGAATCAGAGAAGAAGGAAAATGCCCTAACACTGCTTAGGCTCAGACATGCTCTCAGTACTGGGGCGAGTGAGTGGGTGTGGGAAGGCTTCCCTCAGCGTGCCGACCCCGCTGCCTGGCCCCCCTTGTAGGCCTTCTGAGGCCTGACCAGCTTGAGAAAATACGTGTATGTGCAGCTTGCGCTTGACAGAATTCTTTTTTGTGCTGACAAAATTATTTTCTTTCTTTTTTTTTTTTTTAAAAAAAAAAAACCATTGCCTTCAGGGATTCAAGCTAGCACAGAAACAGACGAGAAAAACTGGCAGAAGATTCTGTTCAAACAAGTTACTGGTGTCCTCCAGGGCTGGGGATCCTGCAGCTTCAAGGCCACGTGTGTCCCTCCAGATCCCCAAGTGCGTCCCCTCAACCAAACCCAAACTTCATAGATCAAATCCCTTTATTAAATCCTGCAGGGATTTGTTCTGTGAAATCGGGATCCAGTCGAAAGTAGACGCAAGGATCAGGAAGGCCACACGTGGGTTCCATTCAGTTCCACATCTGTGGTTTCTGCGATCACAGATCACATCTCCTACCCCCCAAATTCTCCTAACAAAGGAACACGTGCTTGTGATTCACATTTTTTCATCAGAAAAAAACAGATGTTCAATAATGAAGTTAGATGCTGTCGAATTCAGTGCATATTAAGTATGCCTCCTGGCACAACGCCAAAATAAGTAACATCTATGTGCAAAATATCTGGGACTCAGCATCCGGCACCAATATGATGGAAACAATTTCCTCCTCTGTGCTTCTCATGTAGTTGTGGAGACTGGTGAGAAACGGTCCCGAACAGGCTGCATTCCTCAGGTTAACAGCCCCCAAAAGCATGTATTGCACTAAACATAAAACGTGTCTCTTGCATGCTTTAGACAAGTACCAGGTCAGCAGAGGACGCATCTCATATTTGGGTTCCATAAGGTTGTGAAAACGTGAAGATCAACTAAAAATGTCAGCAGCATCAGCAGTGAAGTGCCCCGACAGTTCGTTACAACCCTAATACCTTCAGAGAATTTTAAGGTATGAACATGAGGTTCCATTGGTTCAAATAATCTACCGACATACATTACCCAAAATACTAACAAAAAAGCACCATACGCAATGCTTCCTGGAATCGCAAATAACTCAAAACATGAAAAGCATTAAGAGCTCACTTATTTTTCCTGGAGGATTACAGGAAGTTGTCGAGGATTTGCTTCATGAAGAAATAGGTGATTAACAGCATTTAGGGACTCAGAATAGTAAACGTGGGCATGGAAAGGGAGGTGGAGAAAATGACCCACCTCTGCAGCTTTAGTTCATAATAATGAGGGGTTCAAGCCATTATATTCTGTGTTGCTTTTCATCTCTCACCTTCTGGTTTTCTGCATCTCGGTATGTAAGCCCAAAGTAATCTTTTTCTAGCAAGTTCAAGTGTTCACACACTTTATCAAACAGTACTTGCCCTCTGGAGCGTTTCTATGGAAAACAGAACAGAAAAACAAGTCAATACGTAAAAAGGTTTTCCCCATTGGCATAAGTTAAATTGGGTACAATTTAAAACACTGCTTCTTGTAACTGACAAGTGCGATCGCTTTGCCATCTCCGGTTTAACTAGCAAAAAAGCTCTGAAAGAAAAAATAGGACCTCAATCTACAAAATCGTGCACCCCCACAAGATACTGACAGTGTCACTGACTATGTTCAGGTGACAGGTGGATGATTTTTATTTACTTCTTTTTTGAGACCAGAGTCTCACTCTGTCACCCTAGGTAGAGTGCCCTGATGTCATAGCTCATAGTAACCTCAAACTCTTGGGCCTAAGTGATCCTCCTGCCTCAGCCTCCCAAGTAGTTTGGACTATAGGTGCCCCATACAGTGCCTGGCTAGTCTATTTTTAATAGAAACAAAGTCTCGCTCTTGTTCAGTCTGGTGTTGAACTCCAGGGCCCAAGGGATCTTCTACCCTCAGCCTCCCAAAGTGCTAGGATTATAGGTGCCAGCCACCATGCCTGGCTGGTGGATGATTTCCAAATAGAAGCAGCTGGGAAAAATATTAAGATGTTTAGAAGTTTGGAGTATTTTGTGAAATATAAAAATTCTGATAGTGAAACAGAGAATAAGGAACCAACAAATATCATGTTTCACAGGGCCCTAACTCAGTCCTCCATAATATAAGATTCTGAACCTCAGAAGATTTAATCCAATTCCTTGCCTTAGGCAGACTCTCACTTAAAACTTTCTATTCCAAAAATCCATTAAACTAACTGTATTAGTTTACTTTTGTTTTATCTTTTTTGCCACAAATTTTGGTTTTATATTACAGTGTTTAATTTTCCCTTAATTTCTTTTAAGGCAAATCCTTATTAAATGCATCAAGATGTTAAGTTTAAAGTTTTTAGGTATCATACATCAAAATAAGAGCTATAGGTAAGTGCCGTATTTTTGACTATTAAACAGCATGTGGAGAAAGGAAGAAGATTGTTATTTGGGAGGAAAAGTTCATCAGCTTAATTTACTGTGCTGTACTATGTTTTTCTTTGTTGTTGCAGTTTTTGGCGGGGGCCGGGATTGAACCCGCCACCTCTGGAAATATGGAGCTGGTGCCCTACTCCTTGAGCCACAGTTGCTGCTCTGTACTATGATTTTTTCCTCTAACCTTACCAAAGGTCTTTACACATAGCTGGAGTCTGGGAGGACCTAACATGCAAACAAATAGGCTAAACTACTTTTTGTTTGTATGGCACTGATATTTTACATCTAATACTTTGAGCATATTTGTCTTTAAGATTTAACGTAGTAACAGTGAGAAATATGAAAATTGATGAACTGTCCAAGCCAAATAATAAGCATTCAAAAGACCTGGTAGTGGTGTGTTACTGTGCAGCCATAATTATGTTGGAAGCAATTACTCAGTCTCCTCAAGCATGACTATTTAGGAGAAAAGGTAAATTTATGATAGAAAAGTCAAGTCTAAATTGTGGCTAAATAATCAATGATGTTTTTGGAAAAAACAGTTCTATAAAGGATGAAAATAAATTACTTGTTAGTAGACTACATAACAACATTGCTTATTGGCTATGACAAATATTACAACAATGAAATACCTGCTCCCTGGTTTAAATCTTTTATTTATAAATAACAGCATATTATTTCTGAATAATCCTTGATAAATAATAAAAGTTCTCACAAAGCCTCAGCACCTGTGGCTCAGCGGGCTAAGGCGCCAGCCAC
>CAUYRH010161913.1:0-10035 GCA_963574655.1 Perodicticus potto
GTATTACCGAGGGATTCTACTGTATGTTGTATCTCCTCAAATAACTCTTTCATTTCTTTGAGCTCTGCTATATCTTTTCTCTATTTCCATATGTTTGGTGACTTTGTAATTCCTCTCATGAATTAAGCCTTGAATTCATTAATTTCTTGAGATAACTTTTGAACTACTCTTTGGATTTCTAGTTCCAGCTTTTTCTCCATTCTATTCATCTTATTTGCCATCCATATTCTGAATTCTATTTCTGGCAGTTCAGCCATTTGTCTAATAATGACATCTTCTTTTGTATCTCCTGTGTCTTTCCTTGGAGGAGTTGTTCTACTCTGATTATTTACGTTGCCAGAGTTTTTCCACTGGTTCCACCCTATTTGTATTTTCCAGAATTTGGCAATTAAAACTGTTAGGGTGAGATTTGGATTCGGGGCCCCAGGAAGAGAGATAACCAGCCCTTTACCAAAGGTCTGGGGCTTGTGGTTGTGGCTTTTCCCCTATAGCCTTATAAAGGTCTCTTTCAGTGCTGTAGCCAGAGACTCTGAAGACCTACTTGGTGAGATACCACAAGCTGGCTCTGTCTTAAAGTCATCCAGGCTTTACCTAATCCTAATGAGTCAAAGTATTAGGATGAAATCTCAGCTGGGGAGAGATACAAGCAACTGTGGCACCCTGCTCCCCACCAGCAATAGCTGGAGGAGGAGAATCATTCCTCCCTGCTAAAAACAACCACAACTCAGCCTCAGAGGGTCCATGGGCAAACAGCCCATGTTGAGAGTTCTAATTATATTATCCTGGGCAGCACAATTACTGCACAACAGGGAGAGTGCAAAGAGTCTCCAGCAGCCTGATAGTAGAAATCCATAGACAGTTCTATCCTACAAACCTGAAGGGATGGAGCCTAGAGCCCTCTGGTGAGTTACTGAGTGAGAAAAGGTCATCCACCAGACACCATCATGGTGAACCTCTCCTGTGTGTCTCTCTCTTCCCATGCCCCTGGCTTCCACTCAAATCACTGTTTCCATGCTACTATACAGCAGTCCACATAGCGGCCAGGCCCCTCAGGGAACTGGCAAACACTCTGGGCTCTGCACAGGGCAGACCCTCAGACCTTCAGGTGAGGGGGAAATGGTGGACTGGGAGTTCAGAATTGCAGGGAAATTATTTTTTCCAATTTTATGCCAGTCAGGGTGATGCCTAGGCTCACAAAGGGGTCCTCTGTGGAGAAGTAGAACACTTTTCTGGGGTATAGTGGCGCTCTCTTATGGGGTAAAATGAGAGATCTTTTTTTATTTGCTGCCTTGCAGATAGCCCACCCTGAATGGGCATGATGTGAGAGTGTTTTGAAAACTTTTTTTTTTTTTTTAAAGACAGAGTCTCACTATGTCACCCTTGGTAGAATGCCGTGCATCACAGGTCACAGCAACTTCAAACTCTTGGGCTTATGTGATCCTCTTGCCTCAGCCTCCCAAGTATCTGAGACTACAGGTGCCTGCCACAACACCCAACTATTTTTTGGTTGTAGTTGTCATTGTTGTGTTAGTAGGCCCGGACCAGGTCAAACCCACCAGCCTCGGTGTATGTTCCAGTGACCTACTCACTGAGCTATGGGTGCTGAGCTGGTTTGGCATATTTTCTGAATGTAGGACATAAATACAATAGGTACTTTACCAAACAAAATCAAATATTTTGACCTGGTTATTTGTACCCTCACATTAACCTGAAATAAAAATAAATAAATGAATAAATGAATAAGTTGAACCTTATCAAAATAAAAAGCTTCCATATAGACAAAGGCACAACAAAGAAAGCATATAGACATTCCATAGAGTGGGAGAAAATATTCACATGCTATACATCCGATAAAAGACTGATAAGCAGACTCTATAAAGAATTCAACCAAATCAGCAAGAAATACCCCCACTAAAAAGTGGGAAAAAGACTTGAACAGAAACTTTTAAAGGAAGATATATTAATGGACAATAAACTCATGAAAAAATGCTAATGTCTCTAAATATTAGGCAAATGCAAATTAAAACCACAGTGAAATATTCTTATATTCATTGAGATTTGCTTTTGTTAAAAAGTCCCCAAACAACAGATGTTGGCATGAATGTGGAGAGAGAGAAACTATTATGCACTGTTGGTGGGATTGCAAACTATTGTAACCTCTAGAAAATTGTGTAGAGAGACCTAAAAGAATTTAAAGTAGAGCTACCATTTGATCCAGCAATCCCCTGCTGAATATATACTCAAGAGGAAAAAGGTCATTTTGTATAAATGATACCTGCCCTCAAATATTTATAGGATAAATATTTATGTAAATATTTATATATAAATGTTTGTTTATTTATTTTAATATTAGTTTCTACCCTTTCAGGTAGAAACTCCAATTCAACAAAAGCTCACAGTTCACAATCACAAAAACATGGAAACAAACTATGTGCCCACCAACGCATGAATGGATTCATAAAATGTGGTGTTATATGCATACTATGGAGTACTTCTCAGCCATAAAACCATACTAGATACTGGTTATCCAGAATCTTTCTGGACAACTTGAAGGGAACTGGAAACCATTGTGAGAATGGAGAAACAAACACGTGTACTCAGTACTTAATTGGAACTAATTGATCAACATGTAAGAGCACATATGGAAGTAAATCTCAATGAAAATCAATTTGGGGGTAAGGAGAAAAGAAGGGCTGGGTCAATTTACACCTGTTGAATACATTGCTCATTATCTAGGTAAAGGGCACACTTATGTGTAAAACTGACTCAATATGTACAAAAACAAAGCATGTCAAAACAGCATATCCCCTAACATTTTGAAATGAAAAAAAAGGTGAAAAATGTGAACAACATGAATTTAAACATTGAAGAATTATAAAATATGTAAAAAAAAAAAAAAAGCATTAGCTGAGCTTTCAGCTAACATCAAGCACCAAATAGCAGATCTTTAAGTCATCTTTCTCAGCTGTTCAAGGTGTAACCATGCTTTCTGATGACCATAGCCTGAGCCAGCACCATGTATAAAGCAAAAGCATGTCTCAGCTCAGTCCAATAAATGCACTGATTTAAGAGAGAAAATAAATACCTTTGGTTTTTCATATCATTAAACTTTTGTTGTTTTAATATTGTAGACACAGACAACTGAAACAGATTGAGATTGGGATATCTGAGTATATTTAGATGAAACTGAGAATCTTTTGAATCTCTGTTATTCAGCCTCCTGTTCTATGGGATGATACATGATCCAATGTCTGAATATACTAAATTTTATTTACTTCTTGGTTTAAAGAACAAAGTCTCCTTTCTTTGAGAATCACTCTGTTTACTTCTTTTTTCTAATCTTCATATTGGGAGATCATTCTGTTTTTTCCTTCAAACATTGAGTATTCTACATGCTACTAGAAATTGTTTTCCCCTCTCAGGTAGAAACTCAAAATCAACCAAAGCTCATTGAATTCTATCTTTATGTCATCTGAAAATTAATAAGAAACATATAGGCTAAGATTACATGGACAGTATTTTTAAGCAAATATTTCCTGGCCATCCCAGAGGACTAAGCAAACAAGCATGTGATTTTTGTGAAAGAATGATATATTATCACATATACTTTTAAAATCTGAATCTGAAATACATTTAGAAAAAGTAATAAAGGGCATCACTCTTTATTGAGAGAATATTAACAGCAAATTGAACATTCAGTCAGGACAGTGAAGAACTCCCTCATGTGTATATTTCTAAGACAATTTCATGTATATAAGATTTGGATCCTAGTGCTCCATTGACTCAGGCTGGTCCTCACACAACTCCTCTTTACCTATTAGACAAAAGGAACAGGGTACTAGGAACCTCTCCTTTCTTTTTATTACACATCTCTTTCTGGCCACATGTGGATGGAGGCCAACCCTCAGCAGCAGCAGGGACACACATGATATATCATTTATCCCCCAGTGTGTTTTACTTTCAGTGGTGGACTACTCAGAGGTGAAAAGTCCTCCCTGGATCCCTTTATGAACCTACTGCCTAATAAAGGCCCTTCTGATTGTTTGCCCACCTGGTCCCTCTAGGTTGGATCTGGATTTTAGAAAACAGCCCCATACTAGATGTCACTAATTGCTTTAAGGAACCCGAGAACTCCTCTTTCCTCATAAGTCTTTCTTCAAGTGACAAGAAAATCGACTTTAAGAAATCCCCAATCCTGAGTTCCTTCCAGTCACCCATAATGGTAGCCTCTTTGCCTTCTTGTATTCTTCAGATGTCGTGGTTTAAAAATTGGTCCCCTTATGGGCTCCTCAGGAGGGGGACCCATGATCACTGGAGTGTTCCAGTGATCTTCACACTTCAGTGTATAAGAATCAGCTGGGAGCTTATTTAGTATCCAAGTTCCTGAATTTGCTTTTCCTACAAGCATATCCCAAACAGTGCTCTGTGGTAGAGATTTTACATAAAAGATGTGAGGAAGTATTACTCTTCTCAAGTGATAAAACAGTAATTCACAGAGGGACTGTTTGGCTTATATTCCACTTGATGTACCTTTCAAGAGATTAGGATCAGTTACTAGTGGAAATTAAATCTAATCTGCACATGGCTTATAGCTGTTTATTTAATGTTATTTATGTCTTTTCTTCTTTTTAGTCAACAATATGTAATTTTTTTGAGGGCTTCTTTCTTAATTGACTTTGTTGTTAAAGAATTTTACTTGATAAAAAGCCTGATTTAATAAACATATCTTTGAACTTTAGATTCTGGAGAGACAAAATTAACCTTTTCCTTCAAGAAGTTCACAGTGCATCAAACCACTCTGGTAGGACAAAAATCCTGGTGCATGAATCTTAGCAGAAATCCCACGCAAGGGCTCAACTCTAGACTCTATTTATTTGTATTTAAGTAAGTAAATATCCTGTCGTACTATGCTGATAGGGATGAGTAATTTTCAGAGAGTTGATTTCTGTTTGGAAGAGGAAGGAGGATTTATTTCTGAGATTTCCTTGCTTAGTTAAGCATTCTGTGATTCCTTCATAGCCTTCTTGTCTTCCCCTGTGCACACTGGCTTAGAGTCAGAAAGCGGTGGGAGAATCCTCATCATCCCATTCAGATTGACTGAGGCTTTTAAGCATACAGTCAATGTGTGCATGGAACACACACACTGGTGCTGGGAAGCAATTTTGAGGAAATAGAGTTGCATTACTGAGATAACTAGCTTCCTCTTTTCACCCACCCCCAATTCTTTTCTCTTTTTAGAGGTAACTCAAGGACACTCCAAATTACACTTTGCCAGAGCCCCTGGCATATTTGCATTTCATGTCATAATTCAGAATCATTTCCCTCATGTTTCAATGATCTGTTATGGAGAATACCTATCAAGTTTCTGCTATTTTAAGGCAATATTTCTTCACATAACCTTTTATATATTACAGTTGTGTGTGTGCTTCAAAATAAGTCACAATTCCTTTACTTTTTAGACTAGATGTAACGTAGCTCAGAAGCCATTCTTCTGTGAAACCACATCTCTCTAAGAAACTATTCAAAAGTTAGCCATTCTGGAACAGTAGTTTTCCCCCAATGTTTCAACAGATTTCTCCACTATAAGTTTAGACACTGTATGTTTTTACTCTTATTCTTTAGCTTTACTTACGTTTTTGGTTCTTTCTTCTCCCTTACTGCCTTGTCTGTGATCTCTCCTAAGAATCACTGGCAGGGCAATGGAGGCTCTGCAGAAGATCCAGAAAGCTCATTGTCTTCTCTTCACTTAGGAAGTAGCTGGCCTCAGAGAGTAACTCTCTGGGAAGACTTGCACCACATAGACAGAATGTACAAGGAGCATACTTCTCTCATTCACTGCTAGGTAAGGAAAAATACTTTGGTGTTGTGGCAAACAAACAAGGAACTAAATGCAACACACACATCTCTGTGGGCCAAGAAGCCATTAAGTAATTAAGCTAAGAGCTTCTGAGGGAAACTAGGTCCTGTTTGGGTTTCTGTATTTGACCACTGGACAGAAACTAGCACCCAAAATAATTGAATGATGTGGCCCACTGGGAGTAGACTAGAGGTCCTCCGATGTTGTTCTTAGGTATAAATAGGTCTGGAAGCAGCCAGGCTTTGTGGTGGGTCCCTTGTGAGCAGCACAGTTCAGGACTGGACTTTTCTGTTTGCCTTCCCTGGGGTGATGTGTACTGTTCTTAGTCTTTCATGTTCCCATTCATAATATAGAGGAGGAAGTGAAGAGACTCACTGACCATACTGTGCCATTTAATATTGATCTTCAAGTAATAACCTATAATTTTGAAGTAGTTCTCTAATATCCTGAATTTAAAAAACAATGAGAGTGAGTGTGCAGGCTCAAAATAGCAGCAGCAGTAGATTACTCAGGGTTCCTTCCATCCAACCTCAGGTTTTTCTTATAGTTGCACAGTTTTTCCTTCAAGTGGGCAGTTAAAACCACAATGTTAGTTTCTTATAATTGTGATGTAATTCAGGAAAGGTCATTTTGTACCTGTGCAATGCTGGGAAATTAATAGCTTCTTTCCTCTTAGGTTTGTTCAAGGACGTTTTTCGGGTTTTTCCTTTTATCTCTACATTTGTAATTGAACTCATACTTGTATTCATTTTCCTTCTATTTTCTATCTTTTTTTTTTGAGATGGAGTCTCAGTATGTCACCCTCATTAGAGTACTGTGGCATCACAGCTCACAGCAACCTCAAACTCTTGGGCTTAAGTGATTCTCTTGCCTCAGCCTCCCAAGTAGCTGGGACTATAGGCACCTGCCACAATACCCAGCTATTTTTTGTTGCAGTTGTCATTGTTGTTTAGCTGGCCTGGGCCAGGTTCAAACCCCCAACTCTCATTGTATAAAGGTGTATACCTCTTCATATATGGCTGGTGCCATAACCATTGTTTTACAGGTGTTGAGCCTATTTTCTTTACTTTCGTTTTGAAATAATTACCAATATAGTAATATTACAGAAATAGTACAAAGATCTCTCATATGACAACATTTTGTTATATTTGAGTTTTCAGTCTCTATTTTTCTATATGTGTTTATACATATTAATTTTTCTTTTCTTTTTTTCTTTTTTGAGACAGAGCCTCAAGTTGTTGCCCTGGGTAGAGAGCAGTGGCATCACAGCTCACAGCCACCTCCAACTCCTGGGCTCAAGTGATTCTCCTGCCTCTGCCTCCCTAGTAGCAGGGACTACAGGTGTCTACCTGCCACAACGCCTGACTGTTTTTTGATTGCAGCCGTCGTTGTTTGGGAGGCCCGGGATGGATTCGAAACCGCCAGCTCAAGTGTATGTGGCTGGTGCCTTAGTTGCTTGAGCCACAGGCGCTGAGCCCATATTAATTTTTCAACTTTTGGGATAGTTTGCACACTTCATACCCCTGTACCTCAAAATATTTTAGTGTATTTATCTCAGGTTCAATAATATATTTTTTATATATCTGTAGTTCTTTTATCACCATAAGGAGACTTATCCCTAATAGAATACTTTAATCCAAAATGCACCTTCAATGTTTTGAATTATTCTAATGTCATTTATAGAATTTCTTTTTTAAATAAGTTTTTATTTCAGGTTAGTGTGAGGATTCAAACAACCATATCAAAATATTTAAATTTAATAGGTAGAGTCCCTCTCGCAGTTATGACCCGCACTCAAAAAGTGTGCCAAACACCCCCACACCATGCCCATTCAGTAGGAGCTCCCTTCTCCTACTCCCTCATTCCCCTCCCCACAACTTGAAGTGAATCAAGTTTTTCTCCTATGTGGGCATGGATTAGATCATCTATGGGCTTCAAATTAGTATTGAGCACATTGGGTAATTGCTTTTCCATTCTTGTTATACGTTACTAAGAAGAATGTGTTTCACCTCCATCAGGTTAATACAAAAGGTGCGAAGTCACTGTTTTTTTTTTTTTTTTTTTATAGTTGAATAGTATTTCATTGTATGCATATACCACATTTTGTTAATCCATTCCTCAGTTGATGGGTATTAGGTTGTTTCCATGTCTTAGTGATTATAATAGATCTGCAATAAACAATCTAGTGCAAGTGTCCTTATGATAAAATGTTTTTTTTTTTTTTTACTTTGGGTGGATACCTAGTAGTGGGATTGTGGGGTCAAATGGGAGATCTAATTTGAGGTCTTGGAGGATTCTCTATACTTCTTTCCAAAGAGGCTGTATTAGTTTTCAGCTCCACCAACAGTGTAAAGTGTTCCCCTCTCTACATCTAGCATCTGCAACTGGATGCTGCAATGTGGGACTTTGTGATGTGAGCTAAACTTACTGGGGTTAGGTGATATCTCAGGAGGGGTTTTGATTTGCATTTCTCTAATAATTAGGAAGGATGAGCATTTTTCATATATTTGTTAGCCATTCATCTGTCTTCCTAAGAGAGGGAAGGTTCTGTTCATGTCTTTTGACTAATGATAGATGAGATTGTTAGGTCTTTTTTTTGTTGATTAATCAAGCCTTTCTCAGATTAATAATATGCAAGTATCTTTTCTCATTCTGAAGGTTGTCTATTTGCTTTGGTTGTTGTGTCCTTAGCTGTACAGAAGCTTTTCAGTTTAATTAAGTCCCATTTGTTTATTTTTGTTGTTGTTGAAATTTCTTCATAAAACCTTTCCCACACTTCAAGAGTTTTTCCCACACTTTCTTCTAGGATTTTTATCACTTCCTGCATTAGATTTCAACCTTTTTCCATCTTGAATCATTTTTTGTAAGTGGTGAAAGGTGCGGATCCAGTTGCAGTCTTTTACATGTGGTTATCTGGTTCTCCCAGTACTATTTTTATTGAATAGGGATTCTTTTCCTCAGTGTATGTTCTTGTTTGGTTTAGCAAAGATCAGGTGGCTATAATATGTTAGTTTCATCTCATTGTTTTCTATTTAGTTCCAAATGTTTATGTCTTTATTTTTATGCCAATACCATGCTTTTTGGATCACCATGGACTTGTACTATAGCCTAAAATATGGTATGGTGATGCTCCCAGCTTTGGTTTTATTCATAAGAATTGCCTTGGCAATGCAGGGTCATTGGTGATACTATACAAAATGAAGAACTATTTTTTCCAAATCTTCAAATTATGATGTTGGTATTTTAATGGGGATTGTATTGAATCTGTACATTGCTTTGGGAAGTATAGACATTTTGACAATGTTGATTCCTCCCAGCCAGAAGCATGGTAAGATCCTTCATTTGTTAATATCTTCTGCTTTTTCCGTTCTTAGGGTTTCATAATTCTCTTTGTAGAGGTCCTTCCCCTCTTTTGTTAGTTATATTCTTAGGAATTTTATTTTATTAGAAGGTACTGTGAAGGGAATTTTGTCCTTGATTAGGTTCTTAAGTTGGCTGTTGTTGGCATATGTAAAGGCTACTGATTCGTGGATATTGATTTTGTATTCTGAGATGTTACTGTATTTCTTGATCACTTCCAGTAGTCTTGTGGTTGAGTCTTTGGGGTTCTCTAAGTATAAGATTATATCATCAGCAAAGAGTGAGTGTTTGACTTCCTCTGCCCCCATTTGGTTGCTTTTATTTATTTTTTATTTATTTTATTTATTTATTTATTTTTAATTGAATCATAGCTGTGTACATTAGTTCAATCATGGAGTACAGTGTGCGGGCTTCATATACAATCTGAGATATTTTCATCTGCCTTTTCGACATAACATTTGTGAGATTTTCTCATTTACTGTGCGAAAACATTTGTGTTCTGCATTTAGTAATTTTCTCCTGACCCTTCAAAAATGCCCCTCAAGTGTGATCTCACCCTTTATCCTCTCTCCCCCCACCCTCTCCCTCCCCTTCCCTCCCTCTTCCCTTTCCCCATCTTCTTGTGCAATAATTGGGTTATAGCCTTCACATGAAAGATATAAATTTGCTTCATATTAGGGCTGTATACATTGGATACTTTTTTTTCCATTCTTGAGATACTTTGCTAAGGAGAATGTGTTCCAGCTCCATCCATGTAAATATGAAAGAGGTAAAATCACCATCTTTCTTTAAGGCTGCATAATATTCCATGGTATACA
>CAUYRH010161915.1:0-50539 GCA_963574655.1 Perodicticus potto
ACACAATAACTAAGAAAATGCCATGAAGGCTATGTTAACCAGTTCGATGAAAATGTTTCAAATTGTATATAAAACCAGCACATTGTACTCCTTGATTGTATTAATGTACACAGCTATGATTTAATTAAAAAATAAAATCTCTATTAGTCTCCTCCACACATTCTGACAAGCAAGGCCTCCTCTACTCCTGCATTGGCAGGTAATCTCATTCTACCTCAAATGTGCAAAGCGCAGTTCAGAAAGGGATCCCTGGTGCCCAGCATTTACCAGGTGGTAAGTAGTATCCCTGGCTAGGGCACAGACTCCTTTGGTTTTCTGACCTAGAGAAGGAGCGGCCTGTTGCAGTTGCCCTAACCTAGGTCTCCTGACTCCAGGTTCACGGCACTTGCCTGGAAAACACATAAAATGTTTCTTCCTCCTTTGCATAAAGTCAAGTGACCTGCACTGCAGAGCAACAGCAATGAAATGTTGAGGCCAGGGCATTGAACCTGTGGTTTGTGTTTGTCTTCAAGTACTTGGCTGACTTCCTTCCAAGGTTATCCTGAAAGTTTGTTTCTTTGGATTTTCAGCATTCTCCCAGCCTGTCTCTCTTTCCTCCTTTTAGACTAAATGCTTCCAACCATTAAAACGAAAGGAAGGAAGGAGGGACAGAGAAAGGAAGGTTACTATATTTTTAAAAACAGTACTATATACTATATAAGTATGCATATATGTACACGTCACCCTGATGTTCTATTTTCCTGTTTTTTTTAATGAGATGTGAGGATAAACCAGAGCATTTCCCCTTTGAGAACTGAGTGCTTCTTGCAGGCTTCAGCCAATCAAAAAAAATCCACCTGTCCCAAACGTCCCCAGCAGCCCTTTCTAACCCTACTATCAAGTGTTAGGAGTCAGTGCAGGTAGGTCTGTGGTCCTGAGGGTCCTGGGAGCTGGCTGCCACCATCCTGGCCTGCACTCCACTTGCATAAGCCAGGCCAAGCCCACCTGTCCCTGTCACCCACATGTGCTGCCTGTGAGACATTTACAGTTCTCATTTTGACGAGGCTTCTGATAAGGTGGACTCACCCCACCTCCCAGCAGGTCCCATCCTTCACCCTCACCTCCCACCATGGGTCGGGTACTCAGGACCTCCTGCACGATGCCACCCCACCCCTCCCCCCTGGTCCCAAACGTCCAGCTGTTTGGGACCAGGAGCTTGGTGGTCGGGCACTGCTGGTGTTTGCATAAAGGTTCAGCATAAGAGACTCCATGGCTAAATTCAGTAATAACACCACAATTTCACCAAAAAGCATTATAGTGATTACTGAGTTATATTAGGAGCTTATTTAAGATAACATCTTATTTGCACAATGTAGTTCAAATAGATGGTTAGCGCAGTCAGCACGATTGTTCAACCCCTTATGCACATTAGCATAATCACTCTGGAAGTGCAGCGCCGCTTTTAAACATGTGAACCGCTAAAACCGAAAGCATAAATGTATGTCTTTTAAGGTGATGGCAGAGTTAGAATAAGAGCATTTAGGTTTACATGTAAACAGGAATTTAGTTGTCTCCCTAGCACAGTATAGTAGGATGTCAAAATCTCTCCAAGACAGCTCTCTGGGGGAAGCCAGATCTGCCATCCCAAACCGCTGCATTTTATTAATAACCATCATTTCTGTTTCTCAGACACCTCTAGACCGGGCGCAGTTCCGCGCCCTTCGCATCAGGATCTCCCGAGGCCGTTCCTCCCTGCACTTGGATGAGGCAAATGTCACTCCCCCTCAGGGAGAAGACAAGACAGCGGCTCCCAAGGCTCTGTAACTGTCACAGGGCCACATGTGGAATGAGCCAGCTGAGGCTCTGACATCTCACCCCGCCCACCCTGCACACGCCTCCTGCGGCTCCACCCGCCGCCCCCCCACCTTGCCGGGCTCAGCTCATTCCCCACGATGGGAGCCCCTGGGACCCCCTGGGACTAGTGCAGGCTGCCAATGTGCTCTGAGTGTTTGTCCGCTGGCTCTGCCCTCCAAGGCCCTCACTGACCAAGGGGCACCTCCCCTCCTGGATGTCTCCCACACAGCGCCCTGTCCCCTTCCCTCCCAGGACTCATTGGGACACTTCAGGGCAACCAGCAGAGCTGAGCCCGCCATGGTGGGGGGGTGGGGGTGGAGCCGCAGGAGGCGTGTGCAGGGTGGGTGGGGCGAGATGTCTGAGCCTCAGGTGGCTCATTCCACATGTGGCCCTGTGACAGTCACAGAGCCATGGGAGCCGCAGGAGGCGTGTGCAGGGTGGGCGGGGCGAGATGTCTGAGCCTCAGGTGGCTCGGGGGTGTAAACCTAGTGGGCCTTGGTGTGTGTCGGCACTGCCATGAAACCCTAAGTTCCCCAGTCACACCGCCCACCATTACCCCCACTCGGAATCGTCCTGCTGCGCTCACACACCGTGTCACGCCCTCATTGCTCTAGCAGATGGCTTTCTCCACTGGGTTTTTACGGAGCAGAGACACGGGATGTTTGGGGGCAAAGTGGCAAGAGTGCAACTTGGAAGCGGCTGGCAGGGCTGGGTCTCCCTGAGCGAGCCAGCTGGACCAAAGCAAGGGAAGCAGCAGCGCCCAGGGGTGACGCAAAGGTGAGCACCAGCCTGGCCTGGCGCACCTCATGGTGGAGGCCCGAACCCCAGAGGACGCCGAGAGGCAGGCAGGGTGCCGCGCATCTAGAGGGCTCACTCGTGACCATGAGGCAAAAGGAGGGCTCGAGGAGGACAGCTGGTAGAAGACCATGCAGGAAGTTCTGAAGGAGTCCCAGAGACAGAGGGCAAGGCCTGGACCAGCCCCAGGGCAGTGAGACCCGGCAGAACCAGAACGGGGGGTGCTGGGGAAGCAGGGGTTTGTGGACTTGAAATTGGATGTGATAGCAAGAAGCCAACGAACCCAGGGTGGAGGAGGCCTCCGTTCCAGGCCTGCTCTCCTGTCTCCAGACTGTATCACCTTGGGCAAGCGCCAGACCCCTCTGTAAACTGGAGATTAGAACGCACCACCTCCAGAGCCGTGTGAAGGCCACGCCCAGCGCAATGTCCAGCCCTGAGCAAACCCCAAACCGACTGTGGTTGTCATTTATATCCCACACACAGACGAGTTCCATTCTTAGAACAAGAGGATGTTTCTACCCCAAGCTTACCTATAAAACCCTGATCAACTGTGACAGTCTCACCAATACTGCTGCCTCTTGGTGAGTCCTCTGATGTTCAGTACTGGACAATGAGACCGCAGAGAAGCAATTCCCAAACCCCACTGGCAGAGGGAGGTACCTGCTCCCCATGGCACGGCGCTGCTGCCTCAACACTCATTGCCCATTACCTCCCCTGGGCCAGGCCGGTGACCTTTCACCTCTCTAGTGCCCCACACAGACCTAGCACAGGGGACCTTGGCAAAGGCGCATTTGCAGAGCACAAGTTGCCAAGTTTTCTCCTGGCTGGCAATTTAGTATGAGTTTCGATTTGATTCCTCCCCTAACCCACCCAAGGCGCATTTTAACTAATAAACTAGTTCAGCACACAGGAGGACTTTACCCATTCCCCAGGTGCTGGTCTTAGAACAGCCAGTTTTATCAAAAAAATAGCAAGAGGAACTTGCAGCACATTAAGCTCCCACAGACGTCTGAGGGACACATGCTCATGGCCTCACCCCATTCTTTGCCTATGATGTAGGTGGTGTTAGCCCCATTGTACAGATGAGCAAACTGATGCCCAGCAATTCTAATCTGCTAAAGGTCATGCAGCTGTTCAGTGTTTTTCTACATTTGAGACTAGAAAAGCGAGCAATGTCTGTTCTAGGAATTAGGAAGCTTGATGCTGAGAACACTTAAAAATAGCCGTGTGCACTTTCCCATTCTTGAAACAGGTTTACTAATCAGGGACACGGCTGAAAAAATCCAGCAAAATGACTCAGTTCCAAGCAAAGTGTCATTTCTCCCCATCACTTTGGGACAACCCCAGCAAAGACTGCACAGCATAGAATCAGAGAGAGAGAAGAGAAAAGGAGACGAGGGGGCTGCATCAACACAAAGGCCAAAATGATTTCCCCTGCGTCACCTGCAGCCTCAGTCAGTTCCGGGGTGCTCTCGGCTAAAATGCAGGCAGTAAAACCAAGGGCAAGCTGGAGGCCTTGTTTCCTGTCTTCTAAATATACTCTTGTTCCGATGGTATCTCATCTCCTGCGTCATGGAGGGGCCGCCCTTTACCTCTCAGGAACACCTCAACCCAGAGGAAGCTGGGGTGTAGAAGGCCAGGCTTGCTGCCTGCCTTCAGGACACCTGCTCAGGCCACAGGCGTGGCTGCAGCCTCCTGCCTGCCTCATGGGCCTCCACCCTCCACGATCCTCCCCCTCCCCTCCCCTCATGCCCCTCCCCCCTCCACCTCTCCTTTCTCCTCTCCCTCCTCCCACCTAGCTCCTCCAGCCCTCCCAGTGGGCAGTAACCAGTCAGCAGAGCTGCCCTCCGTGAATGTTATCAGAGGAAACACTTGAGAACCTGAGAAGTGAGAAGCAAACAAACCATTCTACACCTGCTGTCGCCCTGCTTCCTCCGGGCCCCCAACCTCCATCCAGGTGTCCTCCTGGGAAGAAAGGGCCCATTCAGGGCTGCCCTGCTGCTTCTCCAGCTGAGACGTGGCAGAGAGCAAGCAAGGACACAATAGGAGGCAGCAGGGCCGGGGCCAGCCCCGGGTCGGAGGGGCCCAGCTGCTGCCCACTCCGCTGCTGCCTCACCTGCACTTTGCGTTCCTTACTGTGACGACCCGGTAGGCTTTATGAGGATGACATAAAACCTTGCCTTAAACCATGTGACACAGTGCGGCACTACCACTGGGGAGCCATGTGGCTATCCTGAGCCTTGTCCACTCACATTATCTCATTTAATAGTATTTAATACTTACAGCATAGAATCAGAGAGAGAGAGCTAGAGAGAGAAGAGAAAAGATGAGGGGGCTGCATCAACGCAAAGGCCAAAATGATTTCCCCTGTGTCACCTGCAGCTACCCAGCACGCTGCTTCACCTCTCTCCCGGGAACACCAGCCCGCCACCTGCCACCTGTCCTTCAGAGCCCTGGGACCTTTCCCCACCAGCCCACCAGCTTCTGCTCTCACAGCCTGCTGCTCCGTCACCCCTGATCATCACTGACCTGAAGGTCTTTTCCCCAGTAGATTTCCAATTCCCTCAGGACCGGACCATGCCTAATTAATGATTATTAACAGCAGTTATTGTCTACTGTTTCTCACGCCTACAATAGCACTTGGCGCCAAGGAGGTACCCAGCAAATGCTCACGGAGCAAACTTCAGTGAGGACAGCTCGTCCCGCGGCTACGGCTATGACACCAAGGCTCACAGAGGTAAAGCATTCTGTTCTGCGTCCCCAAGCTGGCTGACCAGAATTCCAGCTATGGCTATGACACCAAGGCTCACAGAGGTAGAGAAACCCACTCTGTGTCCCCACCGAGCTAGCTGACCAGATTCTGAGGCACGGTGAACCCAGCCCCGCGTGGGAGCAGAGACAATGGTTCCCCAAGGGTGTGTCGGGACAAGAAGCTAGGAGTGGAGATGGGGAGGCACCTGCCCCCAGCCTGGGGTGAAGGGTGCCTGGTGCTGCCCACCCAGGCCTGGCACAGTGCAGCCAGGTTGGGAGGCAGGATGCAAGCTGTTCCCAAAACAGTGTGAAGGACTGCAGAGACCGCCGACTTTAATGCAGGTAACACCTGCCCAGAACTGTCCCCAGCATGTAAGACGAAAGGTATCTAAACATTTGACCGCAACCCCGCTTCACTCTTAACTGCCATCGTCGGCGTTTTATAGACGAGGAACCTGAGACTGAGAGGGGTTGCCTGTCACCACACTGCCGGGAATCGGTGAGGTCTGGGCGCAAGTCAAGACAACCAGGATCCGGCATCTGTACTTTACACACACACAAAATGTACAGGAGGAGGCAGGAGAGGTTCCCAAATGCACCCTGGGGTCTCACCATTGGGCAGACTCAATTCCTGGGAGTCCTTTAGGACAAGCCGCAGGGGATTCCCTACCCGTCCTCAAGGCTCCCCCACACCCGTGCAGGCCTGGCCTATACTTCCCCAGGGGAAGGCTTCTTCCAAGCATCACACCCTTGAGGCTGCAGGCAGGGGCCTTGGGGTGTGACAGTCTCTGTCTGTGTGACCACAGACAGGTCATGGAGGTCCCCATACCAGCTAGGAAGTGATTAGTAATCCCTGCCAGGGTGATCCCCAAAGCCACTCCTCTGGGGACCAGGCAGCATGTGTGACTTTGGTTCACTCCACACTCCTGGTGATATTACTGCCTTCTCAAAGCGGCCCCTGACCCAGCAGCTGTGTGCAGCAGTGTCTCACTGGATCCCAGAGCTGGCAGGAGAGAACATTACCCCCACACAATCGGGGAAATGCTACAAGTCGGGGTACTTTATTACTGAAGCCCAGTAACCAGGCAGACAGGATCCCTGTCCCTGCCTGTCCTCCTCTTTGTGCCAGGGAGCCCAGCGAGGACCGAGGACTTCAGGCCCCTTCCTGTGTCTGGGGCAGGGGGAGCACCTACCCTGGAGATGGATGTCTGCGTCCCAGCCCCCCCCACGATCATGTGCACTCTAAAACATCATCCCCAAAGCCACAGAGCCAGCCCCTTACTGTCATCTACAAAGGAGGCTCTCCGGGACAGAACAGCAAGCACAGCAGCGTGAGGACCACAGGGCCGTCTCAGCGGGCGCTGCTGTTTGTGCAACACTCATCTTTGCTCCTGCTTCACCAAGCTTTCCCCAAGTTTTTCTTCCTCCTACTTCACTTTGATGTTCATGGAGCTCTTGGTAAACCAGCCAGTGAAGTGCACTTGAAGTTGGCAAACCCAAGAATAGGCAGGCACTTTCTACAGAGGCACGGAGGACCCAGGCAGGAGCTAGAAGGCACTGGGAGGGGCCCCGTCAAGCTTCTCACGTGTCTCATTCTACAACTCAAGCCACTGAGGCTTGTTCAGGGCCACAGACCAAAGTACCACAGGGCCAAAGCCTGAAGCCTCTCACATCATGAGCTGAAACTGGGAGAAATGGTTGCTTTCCCTAATGCACCCACCCAGAGTGCTATATGTTTCTAAGTCAAACTTTTCTTTGAGAATTAATATTACACGAATGCACTCCAGCCATCTAGCACCTGTTGGCATTGTCCCATGTCCCCGACTCTCTGCAATGGTCCATTTGCCCTCTCCTTTGTCAAAAGGAAGTGCTGGAAGACGATGCTTCCAATTCTTCCTGGCATCTAGGGCCCTAGGTGAAAATTAGCCTGCACCAAATAGATGCCTTTAAAAGGCAGAAGTGAGGTGGATGCCCTCTTCTTGTGTAATAACTATTGCTATTGTAATAACTATTGCAACTCAGGCAGTAGAGGCTAGGGTTAGGGCTTCTCAGCAGCAATACCCAAGCTTCTAGCCTCCATCCCCTGGATGTCTTGGCCTGGCTTCCTAACCTCTGGACAGCAGCTTTGGGTGTCCATTCTCCCTCAGGAGCAGACATAGCAGCAGCTTCTCACTTCCATCCCAGCCCTAGTTATAGCCTCAGAGGGAGCATCTCTTCCAATGGCCAGTTATACATCCCCCTACAAGTGATTCCAGAGACCCAGCTGAGGGCCTGTACCTTCCACTGATTTTGTAATGAAAAAATCCCCTGTATTAAAGCCCTTTCCATTTAACATACCTAGAGTGGTTTCTGTTTCCAGCAATGAGCTCTGACTATACATCTACTCTTAGGTTCTTGGATATAGGCAACTTTTGTGCTTTGTGGATTTGAAGGATAGATGCAAGAACAACCTACGAGTGACTATAAAGTCATCCTGGACTCTACAATCGCCCCGTACATTGTCAAGAAAGTACTGAAGCTCCATCCTCCACTGGCTTTTCTATTAATGAGCATCACAATTTATAGTGTGTTGGGCTTTCTCTGGCATAGCCAAGACAAATAAAATACACACTGATAAGTTCAATCCTCTATTAAGGGAAATTTTAGGGGTTCAAATTGAGACATCAAGGGACACAACCTCCCACAGACGGATGAAAAGCTGGGGTATCATTCCCCTTCTGTAAAATTCTGCCGCTCAGTTTTACAACCAAGGTAGGCCAGGGTCTGCCATTCCTGGTTGACAGAACAAGTCTTAGGTCTAGACATAACATGTCCCCCCCGAAGGGTCATTACAGGTCACTCACAGACAGGGAAAGAACTGAGGTAGCGCTGGCTGGGACAACTGCCCTCTGCTCCTCTTTGGACTCCATCCACATTTCAGGGGTCCCAATCGCTCCCATGCGAGCCCACTATAAGTGAGATCACCCTTAGGAAAAGCAAAATCACATGTTCCTTAGCTCTCTCCCACGTTCATCCCAGTCATCTGACTCAAGCACTAATTTCAGATCATCTTCCCATTTCTGTTTCATGTTGTGTCGTCAAAGGCACGTGTCCAGTCGGTTTGCAGAATTAGAAACATACGTCGTCAGTCTCAATAGCAGAGCAAGGAGGGATTTTCCTGAGCAGTGAGTTTCGAAAGATGAGGCAGCAGGAAAATAATAAACACTCACCAAGTAAGTGTCTGAAAGGTGAGGGCACCCGGCTCAGCTCACCCCATTCTTCCCATGGCTGGCTGGCCTTGAGCCTCTGCAATCCTCATTCATATCCTCAGCCCCTCCCAGGCTCTCAGAGGAGCCAAGACACAGGGAGATGGTCTCCCTCGTCCCCCACCAGCAGCCCAGCCTGCCTAAGCTTCCTGCCCCCACGGGCCCATGGACTCAGCAGCAGGAGCTCCACAGTGACCTTGCTCCCTGCACACAAGAGCCTCAGCTCCACCCAGACACTGGCTCCTGGATCAGCTCTCTCACTCTGGCACACTGGATGCCCTTCATTAGGATACAGAATTTTTTAATTAAGTTCCTTATTCATTCAAAGAGCCTTGCATATACATGGTAACAAAAAAAGGGGCACAAAAGGACATATAATTAGGAAAGCAGCCACTCCCCCTTCCCAGATCCCATACCCTACGCCCCAGAGTTAGTTACTAACAGGAGTCCCCAGGGGGCCCTTCCCTCTCCACAAGTCCTACACACAGACTGTGCTGTTTTGCCAGCTTTTTCACACTCCTGTTCTTTGATATGGTATTTGGAGAGCTGGGTCTTTGCTTTGCCAGCCCCGCTTGTAACTAGAGGTGGGCATGTAACCCTGTCCTGGCAATGAGACCTGTAGGTGAGTCAGGCCATGGCAGGGAGAAGAGGGGCCTGGTGGCATCTGGAAAGCTTTAGCTTCAGCAACCATCTCAGGAACATGAGGCGGAGTATAAAAATTAAAAGCCAAGTGTTGCATGAAGAGGATGCAAAGGGGAGAGAACCCAGGTCCCTGAAGACACAGTTATTCAGCTGAATAAATACCTCTCCCTGCCAACCTCCAGACACAGTGTTACATGAGAAAAATGAACCCCTGTGTCTTAAACAGGGCTCGTCGGATCTTCTATTACTCATGTGAGAACCTTCCTACCAGATAGGATTGCAGACATGGCTGTAGACTGGCTTTCCTGGAATGCAGTGGCCTGCACCTTGCTGTCTTCTCTCAGGGCCCCTTTGTCACGGTTTCCAAACCAGTTCATGTGGTTCCATCTCATTCTCCTCAACTGCTCCAGAGGTTTCCCCCGAACAGATACATGTTGTAAATACACCTGTCACCCTGCTAAGGCACACTGTCACTGTCGCTCTCAGTTGCATCCCACACGGTGCTGTAGCATCTCTTGTCTGCAGCCTGTACACCCGCAGGGTCTGTCTGTGCATCATGTGCAGAGAGGCAGGCCAGGGACCTCGTCTTGGACCCTGTCCTCCCTCCACAGACTGGGCGTGCTGGACCCTCCTTGGCTCTCCCAAGCCCATTATCACTGTCGAGGCCTCACGTTTTCTCCTTTTCTTACACTCATTCTATAGCCCAGCCTGAACCCTGAGACACCCGCCACCTTGGCCAAAGCTTTGGGATCCCCTAACCTGCAACCTCATGTGGGTGAGTGGCATTCGGCTTCTTCCCCTGGGCCTGATGCTCAGGCTGGCTCTCAGCTGGCTCTCCTTCCAGCCCCCCACTCCACCCAACCTCACCCCAGCACCTGGTCTGCACCCTAGTCCTGCCCTATCACCTCCTTTCTGGAACCTTCCCCTTCCTTCTTGGGTAAACGAGTCCACATCAGGCTGGCTGAGGCCAGGTGAGGCTCCCACAGGAAGCCACTCCCCACCTACAGATGAGCTCTGGGCCCAGTTTCAGCACCTGTAACCAACCTCAGAAACTCTCACCAGAAACCCGACCTCACACCCCAACCAAAACCCACCTGTTGACAGAAGTTGACAAAGCCCGCTGCTCGGCGGAAAGGGACACAGAGACAGATAGGACAGCACAGCAAACAGGCGCGCACCCACTGTGTACGGGCGAAAGGAAATGTGTTTCACATTCCATCACATCGGACTCACCAAACTGTGCTTCGCCAGCCAGGGCCTGCTAAGCGCTGAAACATGCAGTGGGGTAGTCTCATCATGGACGTGCAAGTCACATTCTCTGTGCAAAATCCTGTCTTGGAGGGCAAAATGCCACCTCATCTGATGGTTGGATTTGCGGAGCTGATTCCAGCCTGAGGCCAGGATCCCTGGCCTACAGCCTGTCCAGCTCTCCCTAATCTCCCTGCCCCACCTGCCAGCACACCTGGGCCTTTGGGAACAGCGAGAGTGGGGGTGTCTTCCGGTCCACCTGGTCCAGTCTTCTGATTTTACAGATGAGGAAATGGAGGCTCAAAGGGGTCAAAAAACATCACTCACTCACTTAATGACATGGCCCGGGACACAAACACCAAAGCGAACTCTCCCGAGCACCTCCCTCATGCCAGGCACTATCTGTACTTGCCTTAAACACTCACAGCCCTCCTCCGGGATATGAAGCCTCCCCCATCTCGCTGATCAGAAACTGCTGGCTGATGGTGGGCAAGGAATTCGTTCCAGGTCAGAGAGCCGGTGAGGAGCAGCAGGTGGGCACAGATCACCCCGCCCCTCTACCCAGGGCTCCTGCCACTGCCCCACCTTGCTACTCCCAGGAAAAGAGTGAAAACCATGGGCTGGAGAGGGAGAGAGAGAACATGTTCAGGAAAGGGAGGTTATTATTAAGCCAGGAAAATGCAAAAAAAAACAAAAGTGCCTAAAACAAAATCCAACAGGTGTCAGTGAAATTACCTTTCTTCTTAAGTGCTCAAAACACACAAAAAAAGGGAGCTTATTAAAGGGACATAGAGATCCTGAAAGAGCTCCCAGTGGCACAGCTGGAACGATTTGAGCAACCAAGTAACTAGTATTGAATTATAACCCAGAGAGTAAAGTAAATGAGAGTCCCCACTGATGGAAATGAATGGTTGAATAAATAACAGGGAAAGAGACAGCTACCTCTATGGAAGGACTCCCAATAATATACATACACACCCCCTCCAAGGAGTGGAACGTCACCACCCCTGCCCCTCAACGTGGGCTGAGCACCCTGACTTGCTCCCCAACGGCACATATGGAAGAGGGGGAACTTTGCAGTGGAGAGACTTGACAAACACAGCCTCAGCCAGGTGGCCAAGGTCAACAGCAACAGTGATCCATCACGTTGACAGGTATGTACCCTTGATACGATGCGATGACAAGGGCAGTTCACCTCTGTGGTCTTCCTCCCAAAGCCCATAACCCCAATCTAACCATAAGAAAAGATAAAAATAAGCCCCAATCAAGGGGAAGTCTACAAAATACCTGACCAGTACTCAGGAAAACGGTCAAGGTCACCCAAAACAGGAAAGTCTGAGAAACTGTCACAGACCAGAGGAGGCTACAGAGACATGACGACCAAAAGCAATGTGGACCCCAAAGGGGCTCCTGGGACAGACAAAGGCCTCAGGCAAAAGCAGGTGAAGCCCAAATAAACGGTGAGACTGAGCTGGGGGCACTGTGCCATCATCAGTCCCCTGGAGTGACAGGTGCATTCTAATGACTCAAGTTGTTTACCAGCCAGGGAAACCACTGAGGGGTACCCCAAGTCCTCTGCATTTGCTTTGCGATTCTTCTTAAACATGCAGCCACTCTAAATAAAAGCTCTGTAGGCTGCAAACACCCAGGGACATCTCCCTGTCTTGCCAGGAGAATCCTCCTTAGCTGACGGCCTGTTATTCAGGTTTGGGAGATTTCTAAAGCTCTCCAGAGGCCCTGCCTGGGATCAAGTGAGAAGCCCTGGGCTGCGAGCTGAGTGTCAGGGGAGAGGTCCCCAGGTGGTTCTACTCTGCAGTTCAGGCTGAGAGCAGTAGCCAGCATGGGACAGGAGTCAAATCCAAAGGGCTCCCATGGAGTCAGGTGGAATTCTGCGCAGACCACCTCTCCTGCCCACACTCCTCAACCCTGGGTCAGCTGGGGGTGGAATAAGGTGGTTGAAGGGTTCGAATTTCCTCTGGGTGTGAAAATGCAAAGTGACCTGAGCTAGCCAGGAAAAGAGCAGATGACCCCTCTCCAGCTGGGGTCACTGTCACCTAAGGGGCCCCAGCCAGCCCTTCCTGTCACGCTGAGGTCGCTATGGAGGGACTTGGCGGAACTCCAGGCCGTCAGCCCGGCAGCACTAACACTGCAGCTGGGCCACAGAGAGACCTGGCCTCTCAGCCTCACACTGCCAGGCAGAAGTGGGAAGCACTGCAGACAGGCAGGTTGGCTCCCAGCCAGCAGGTCCCCAGATGCCACGCCACACACACCTGAGCAAGGTAAGAGAATAGGTGTGTGTAAACAGTATTTGAAAAAGAAAATAGCTGTACAAATACAGTGCTTGTTAACACAGGTGTTTACAGGTGGAATTACTTTTCCAGGGCTGCTATCTCCCAAGCTTCTTTGTGAGCCCCAGCTCACACCTGCGGGGACTTTCCTGCAAAGCCAAGGCACAAAGGGGAAGTGGATAGTCCAGATCGGTTTTACCACGCAGGAGGTCAGCGATCGGCTTTGGGCCGGCTAGTTTTCACAGGTTCCCCTGCTGGACTCACTTCCATATTTTGAACCTGCTCAAACAGGATCCGGCCTGCTCGCCACTTCCTGCTTGGCTTAGGCCGCTGCCTGTGACCACCCCAGGGCAGCCACAGCAAGAGGCCCATCTCCTGGAGCCAGAGGGTGCTGGCTAGCTCAGCTCGGGGCCTGATTGCCTGATCCCAGCCCCCACTCCCCAGAGGAAGACTCACTATTTATATTTTACAGACAAAGAAACTAAAGGTTTGTCTGAAGTCACAAGACTAATAATTGGAGGGCTCTGAGCCCACTTCAAACTCAGGCAGAATCCAAAGCTGCAGCTGGACAGGGCCCCAGATGTGTCCCTGTGGTGACACGCCAGGAGCATCAGTGCTGTCCTTGGGACACCCAGAAGCATACTTGCGTTCAACTTTAAATAGTCGAGCTGATTATTCAGCACTACCTCGTAGAAGGAGGGAGGACTGCCAGGTGGGAACCCACACCCAAGTATTGCAAACTGTGCAAGAGAAACTCAAGGACCCTGAACTGCGCACTCAGAAAAAGTTAAGACGGTGAAGGTTATGTTGTGTGGATTTTGCCACCATTTAAAATTTCTTTCCATTAAAAAAATTTATGGAAAGAAACTCCAAACTGAGAACGTTCTATTCTATATGGAGACCTAGCACAAAGTAGGTTACTTTCATCACAAGTTAGCCTGTTTGGGGTAAATGCACCAGTTTTTGCATTTTAAGAGAGGCCTGTGTCCCTGGGAAAGACTGTCTCTTAGATTAGCCTTTTAGTACAGCAGAGGCGAGACAAGTCGTTCCCCAGTATTGGGGGGAGGCCCTAAAAAGTGAAATGCCCCCAACTCACCTCTTCAGAGTGAGGTGCTAAGTTCTCTGCAGCCTGAAAGACAGTGGAGAGGGGGCTGGAGAAGAACCCTTAGAAGAAGGACGTAAGGAGACCCACACATACACACAGCTCTGCAGGACCTCTGGGGACTCCAGGAGCACAAGGGCTGGCTTTCTTCTGCCATCCTCAGCCCAGGAAAGCTGTGGGGGTGGGGAGGATGTCCACAGAAACGAAAGACCATTTCTGGGCGTGACCCACATCCTTGCGCCTGGAGGCTGTCCTGGTTTTGAGCCCAGGTATCTGGCTCTGCGTGGGGGGGTTTCCATGTTCTATGACACTTTCTCCCAGGAAAAGGGGGCTCCTCATGGGCTGGCCCCGCCAGTTCCTACTGACTCCTCCCTGAGGCCACTGCCAGCCCCACCCCTCCTTTGCAGCAGAAGCCAAGGACAGGATGGGCTGGCACACAGGAGGACAAGGGAGAGAGAAACTTGGATGAGAATGAGAACTTAGTACTTCACCACTGAGAAGCTGGAAGGTTTTTGAACTCTGACAAGTTTCTAAAAGATAGGCTGGTGTCTGATTAGGCATTATTTTATGTCATTCTAATTAAGATGACCTCATGTTATAATTACAGATCTGCTACACCACTTGGAAGTGATGAGAATGGCAGGCTGTCCTCTCTGCCTGCCTGTCTGCAAGCTCCAGGCTTCCCACTGACCCAGGCCACCTCCACCGCCTTCAAGCCCTTTGAAGTGACAGCATGACAGAGAGGATATGGGCGCAAGCAGACGCCTGCCAGCAGAAGTCCCCACCAACAGGCAGGTGTCTGGCGAGCACCTATGTGCCAAGAATGTGGGTCACGCCCAGAAATGGTCTTTCATTAAAGTACATTATTTCTCTTGCTCCCTATCAGTTTAGGGAAGTGCAAAATGCTCCCCCATGCAAATATACACAGGTACACACACCCACGGTGGCAGTTCTGCAATGTGGACTTGAGTCCACTTTTAACCCTACACCTGCACTCACGATGGGCCACACCTTCTGGCCCCCTCTTCCCAGTGTCAGCCTGACACCTGGCACATGCTAGGTCCTCGGTAGATGTTTATTCAACTGCCAACATCTGGACACACAGGCACGGTCTCAGGTGAGCCGTGTCTGAATTATCTCCTGAACACCAGGATGGACAAACTTCTTCTCTTCCCACTGACTCTGCTCTTCTGCTGCCGGGGCAGCAGCCGTGGGGGCGACGTCCCAGAGGCACACGCGGTGACCAGCAGAGCCGGGTGAGCCCCCAGGGCAGCGACCACCTCCCGCCCCAATTCACCGCTGCTTCCTGTCTCCCGCACTGACTCTGCTCTCCATGATGTGGTGACACTGGCACCCATGAATAGTCATGAAATAAAGGAAGATAATTAATATTTAGCTTTGCCAGGGGGAAGCACTTAGTGGGGAACCGGCTTTCAGTCACAGGGGCTGAGGCTTGTCAGCTGGAGGGCAGGACTAATTAGATGCATCAGGCAGCGGTGACAGGAGCTGGAAAACAGCTCCTCAGCTCCAAAGTGACTTCCACAGGACAGAGACCACTCGGGGTAGGCAGGAGTGAGCCCACCCCATTCCCTACTCACAGGCTCTGAGAGTCCGTGATCAAGCTCAGGACGTGTGACTAGGTTGGAACAGCCCCAGGGACCGGTGCTCCCCTCCATTCCTGGTTCCTTGGAACAACAGAGAAGAGAATTGAGGATTTGGTGCCTCGGAGGCTTGATTCAAAACCCATTTGCCCCGAGGCCAACCCCTCAGGGTCTCCGTGTACACAAGGCACCCCAGCTAGAAGCCCAGCACCATGCTGACCCCCTCACCCTCCATCCCACATCCAGTCTGCAACCAGGCCCTGGAGATCCTGCCCCCCGTGACCATCTGCCAGCAGCAGCCACCATTGGCTTTGTCCTGGCCTCCTAATGAGACCCTTCCTCTGATCACCCCCCACTCCACCCCAAGCTGTCCTCCAAACTGCTCTCTGAGGAAACTTTCCAAAACACACCCCTAATCACACACTAAACCCGCCTCCTTGTGCCCTGCAGGTCAGCGGCCAGCTTCCCTGGGGTGCCACACCCAGCCCCAAAACCTTCTCCTGGGGCATCTCTAGCACGGCAGGACTCTCGGGGACTCTAGCTTTGCCCGATGCATGCACACACATGCACACATGTGTACTCTCACATGCACATGAGTGTACTCTCACATGCACACATGTGTACTCTCACATGCACACGTGTGTACTCTCACATGCACATGTGTGTACTCTCACATGCACACATGTGTACTCTCACATGCACATACATATACACGTGTGTACTCTCACATGCACACATGTGTACTCTCACATGCACATACATATACACGTGTGTACTCTCACATGCACATGTGTGTACTCTCACATGCACATACATATACACGTGTGCACTCTCACATGCACATGTGTGTACTCTCACATGCACACACGTGTACTCTCACATGCACATACATATACACGTGTGTACTTTCACATGCACATGTGTGTACTCTCACATGCACATGTGTGTACTCTCACATGCACATGTACACATATGCACACACATACACTCACACATGCACTCATGTGTACTCTCACATGCACATGTGTGCTCTCTCACATGCACATGCACACACATGCACACATGTGTGCTCTCACATGCACATGTACACATATGCACACACATGCACACACACACACATGCACTCATGTACTCTCATACACGTGCACTTGTCCACTCTCACATGCACACACATGTCCTCACACACATGCACACACACACACATGCACTCATGTACTCTCACACGTGCACACGTGTGCACTGTCACATGCACTCACACACATACACTCACACATGCACTCATGTACTCTCACTCACATGCACTCTCACATGTGCACACATGCACATGCACACATATGTACTCACGTGCACATACACATATATTCACACAGGCACAAGCACACACATGTGCACTCACACATGCACTGTCATGCACACACACAAGTGAATCCCCTCGGCCTTTGCTGCCAGTTGCTCTGACCTCCAACTACCCTCCTGTGACCAACTGCATGGCCTGCAGCAAGTCATCATCCACTCAAGTCTCAGTTTGTTCATCTGTAAAACGAGAGTGACAAAATCCTATCTACTTCTGAGGGGCAGGGGAGTGGCTATTAGCTCTCAGTGAAACAATGTGTATAAAGTCCCAGGCCACATGTGGCCTGTGTAAAGAGCTGGATAAATGTCTTTCTGCAAAAACTAGCCAGGGCTGCATCGGATGGAGACAGAGTCGTGGGGGAGGGGGGGAGGGGAAGGAGATTGGGCGGGCAGAGGAGGTGCAGGGCAAGTTCGAAGGGCACCAGGAGGGGTGCGGGTGTCCTGAGACAAACTGTAATTACCCTTCTGAAGATGTGAGTTAAAATGTTTACACAAGTGGATCTGAAACAAAAACCATAAGAATCTCTTTAGACTAATTTGTTCAACACAAGCACCAAATCCAAACTGCCTAAAATTGAGAAGGAATAATATGGGATTTTCTTCCTCTTCTACCACTCAAAGACCCACAGCAGAGTAGTGGGCGGGGTGGTGGGGACAAGACAGGGCCCCTTGAGCTCGTGGCACCTGCCAGGCTGGGCCTCTGTGCTGGGAGCATCTGGGCTGATGGGTTTCTGAAGGGAAAGGATGGCTCCTCATCTGTGAGGACAGATCTTTCACAGCAGTGCCACTGTCTCCCGTGAGCCGTGGCCTCACCCACACAGGCCCAGGATGGGTAAGAGGAAGGAGGGTGGGTGAGGATGAGGGTCAGAAAAAAACCACAGAGGGACAGAGAGAGAGAGAGACTGAGAGCCATGAAAAAACAGAGAAAGACAGCAGGGTGGGCTAAACATGGAAAGAGGCGCAGACTCAGATCATCGGGGTTGGAGGGAGGGTGCTGCTTCTCTCCCCGGGGTGACATTTGCACAAATGATACAAGTGCAACTGCATGAATCAAGGTGGTGGACCAGGGCACCCAACCACACACGGAAGAATGTCCTCAATGACACAAGAAAGAGTATTGATTTCATAATGTCTCTATACTTGATTCCACATGTTAAAAATGTGGTGAAATGACACATAAGCCCTTGGCCATGCTCTAAAGTGAGAAGCTGACCAGAGGGAGAACAGAGTTACAAGCTAAACTAGCCAGCTTTCCATTTTTACTTGACAACTGACAAACCACGGCTCTGCAGACTTAGATATTTGATAAACATCCTCTCAAAAATAAGCAAGGCAGGCCTATTCGTTCAAAGAAAACACTGTCAGTATTTACTGTCAATAATAAAATCTGAAATTTCAATGGAAAATCAGAATTCCTGAAAAACTTGTGCTTGACTGAGAGCTTTCCAAGACTTTTCTGCTAAGATTAGTGATGATATTAATGAGCGTGGCTTCTGGATATTGTACAATGACATTTATCAACCATTTGGAGAACTAAACAGCTCAGTAAACCAGGATTTTTCGAATAGCAATGTAAAATCATATATGGCAAAAGAGCTGCTCAAACAACAAGATAGAACAGACTTTAAGGGTCTCAACCCCTCTGAAGCCCAGATTCGTCTCTGGAAATGGAAATATTCACATGCCTTGTAGGAAGATGCCAGCCAAGTCCCTGGCACATAGTAGATAGCTTTGGTGGTTAGGTCCAGGGTGCTGGTGGACAAATTACTACGACATAGCTCTGCCCATCTCCTCTTTGTGTTCCTGCACACATACACATCACTCTAGCACACCCCAATATGATCTAGCCCTTTGTACTTGGCCGTGATGACCTGTGGGAGCCCCGTGAAGAGTAGAATTTTGTTGATGGCACACTGGGCTTTCTCTAAGCATCTCCACTTACAACTGAGTGAACAGTGAACACGTAACCAAACGGCAGCACCACGCTGAGTGCTGGCTCTGTGTGTGTGTATATTTGTTACCAAAGAGGATTGTGGGCCATGTCTGTGCCTGACTACAGAGAGCATACTTGGCATTTAAATCTAGTCTTTTAGCAATTTTGAAATATGCAATGCATCGCTGTTTGTTATTACCATTCTGTGCAAAAAATAATAAGCACGCAATGTGACAGATTTGTTCATTAGCTTGATTTAATCATTCCATAATGTAAACATATATCAAAACATCATGTCGCACCTCATAAATATATACAGTTATCATTTGTCAATTAAAAATAAAATTTTAAAAACAGGCTTGTAAGGTGCAAAGCCAGCAGCATTGTCCTTGGCTTCTTGTCACTTCTACCGTGGACAATCAGAAGTGCCCATAGCGCAGGTGTTGGAGCTGGCTCCCAGCTCAGCGGCTGAATCTGGCCCAAACTGGGTCTAAGGCCCTTACCCTGGGCCAGATAAAGAGAGAAACTATAGTCCTGCCTCAGCCCCGGCAGGCCTAGAGTCTGTGCTCTGGCCACAGGACATATTTCTGCCTCAGTGGCACCAATGCTTCAGCCCAGCCCAACCCATTTCGTGACACTCCCTCCTCTCCCGCAGTTGAGCAGAGGTCAAAGTGATGCTCCTACCAGCCAAAGAATACCAAGAAATAGTCTCCCTCCCAGCCCCAGAAGAAACCAGCCCTGCCACGCCTTGATCTCGGACTTCCGTGGGACACTGAATTTGTTGTATAAGCCACTAGTTTGTGGCACTTTGCTACGGCAGCCCTAGCAAACTTGTAAACTGCCCAGAAGCTGTTACCACACCTATTTTACAGGTGGAGACACTGGAGCTCCGGTTTCTCCAAGATCACATGGCTAAGATATAACCAAGCTAGATGTAGACTTGGTTCTGTGTGGCCGACTGCCGTGTGAGTCTGCACGTATCCCGCTGCCCCGTGGGAACTGGCAGGTGGTGATTTATTCCCCTACACTCTCTGAGGTGAGCCCCCAGCTTGTCTAGCCTCTGCATGACACGGAGCTTTCAGATCATAAATGTACTGTACCCTTGGCAAAGCCCAAGTGTTTCCTCAAAGGATGGAGCTGATCAGCTCTGGATTAAGGAGCCACATACACAGAGGGCTCAGCAGCCCAGGATTTGGATCTGACTCTGCCTTTGCCGGGCTGTGGGACCTCAGTGAAGCCACAGTGCTTCTCTGCCTCATCTCAATGCCCTCATCGTGAAAGTGGGGACATTAAAGTTGTGAGAAGGATTATGTGTACATGAGACCATCCAAGCTCAGTATATGGCTGTGGCACACAGTCGGTGTTTACTAAGTGCTTTTATTATTTTTGTGCTTTCTCCTCTACAATGCCAAATGTGTTTATAATCAAATGAAACTCAAAGCCTCTGCCCCAAGGACCCAGCATGAGCCTGTCCGAATTACCTCCTTATTCACAGAAAGCCTGCTCGGGAAGATGGGAAGGGGGACCCGGAAGGGGGAGGAGCCAGACATCAAGACAGCCACTCTTCTATGGAACCTGTGACCTCCCTGCCTCACCGGCTCCCTCTGCCTCCCCAGGCTCCCTAAGCACCACCTATTCAGAAATGGGACTTTGCTTTTTAAACTCAAGTCCCAATGTGATTGCACTTGAGTTGCAGAAATGAAAGTCCTGGAAGGTTCAGGAAGGAAGACCAGGAGCCAGATCTCAGCAAGAGGACCCAAGAGCATACCTGAGGCAAGGCCCCTCCACTGGGGGCAGCTGCTTCCCTGGGGAAACGGCTGCACCTGCCCCCTTTCCTCTTGGATCTGTGAGTGGCCACCCAAGGCACAGGCCTCCTGGGTGCCACTTCTGTCCTTCCCCAGGTCAAGCCGTTTGCTTCTTCCCACCAAGGAAGAAGCCTTCCTAGGTGAGACCGTCCTGTCCACACCTTGGACCCCAGATGGAAAGCAGCAGTCAAAGTCAGGAACTTGGCTGGGAGCTTATTCTGCAGGCTGGTGTTGGTCCAGCAGCACCACTGGCCATGAGCTCGAGCACATCACTTGACCTCACTCATCACTCAACCTCAAGCACACTCATCACTTGACCTCAGGCCTCTTGGTCTCTCTGCCTCTAAGTAGGAAGTGCCCATGCAGAGTCACCGAGAAATGTGGCCAGCCGACCCCTGACCAGACTCTGTGCACCCCCCCCATCCCACAGGGTCTGCAGGCTGAGGAAGGAGCTGAGTCAGGGGTGCCAGGAAGACGGGTTGGGAGAGGGAACCTGTGCCCCAGCAGGGGCCTGGCAAAGGCGGAAGGGGAGCCAGAGGCCAAGGGCCCGCAGGCACCATCTCAGCACAAGAATCGGGAACTGGAGGCCCAGCTGTGAGAGTCCTATGAGATGTCTTCAACTTTTGCCACTTCCCCACTTTTTCCCCTTTGCTACCACCCTTCTGCCCTGTGTGACTGCCAGTTAACCCCTTACAGATGCAAGGGCTGGCTGCAGACTCATCTAAGACAGGAAGGAGCCCAGGAGACACCCCCCCCCCCACCGGCTGGACCAGCACTGAGACAGGGGCCACCCAGGCCTGAAGTTCCTGGGCCTCAGCCACCCCTAGGGCGATCTCTGATGGACTTCCAGTCCTGACTGAGCAACAGGCCCTGCTCAGAGTGGCTGCTGTGGGAGGAGGAAGTGGCCTGGCCATGCCTGACCCTTGCTGGCTGCATCTCTGCCTCTCCAGGCATCTGTCCTGTGTCTCCCTGTCCAGCCAGGGTGAGAGGGAGCAAGAGGCCACCAGGCCCTGTGTCCCCTGGGCTCCATGCCACTTAACTCACACCCGGGTTGTCTCTGCTCTGGCTTGGGACTGTCCAGACAGAAGCAGTGACCTGGGGAGAGAAGTAAAATGCTCAGTTACTCCCCTGGACCCAGAGCATCTTCTGGTGTGCGCACACATACACTGGGGGTTCATGTTTGTGCCAAACTTTTGAACTGAAAACACATTTTTAATATACATTGTTCCTTCTGATCCTCACAGCACCCTCTTGAGATAGAAACTCCTGTGTAAATGCACAGATGGAGAAACTGAGGCTCAGGCTGACTCCCTGGCTGTGCTAGGACACTCTCCCAGCCACAGGACTCCATGCTGGCCCTGCAGCTGCTCTGGCCCCTCCTGCAGGGTGGACACCATGCAGGCAGCACTCTCTGGTCTCCGAGAGCGTCCGCACACGGAGGTTTGCCCGGGACCGCATGTGCATCTGACCCTCACTGACGAAGCCCTTCCCCACCTCAACCCAAACCGCATGCTGTCTCACAAGCCAGCTTCCTGTGTTCCCTGCAGAGCAGAGGAGCGAGAACCACCCTCTCAACACCCATACTGTACAAAGCTCCGGTCCTCTTGTGCTGCAGACTTAACAATCACCCTGCAGCCACATCTTCCCCCAAACTTTCCAGCCCCCTTCCAGGTTTTCAGTCCTTTACTCATCTCTGGGGGCAGCGGCTGGGGGCGGGAGGCAGGTGGGAGGCCAGGTGCGCTCAGGGTAGGAGTAGACAGGTGTCCCCGAACTTGCACTGGCCCAGCTATCCCAGGCCTGCTGCCGCCTATGGGAAAGCCACACCCCAGCCCAGAGCCAGGTGTGGGGAAGGCGCTGGAGGAGCCAACATCTGGACAGACCCCTCCGGCCGCACGTGCTCTGGGTCCCTCTCACTGCAGCGCCCCCTTCCCTTCCTGTTCACACCAGTGTCCCCACAAAGCACGGCCAGTCTTCTGTTCTCTGGCCTAAGTGTTTGACAGCATCGAGCAGGGCTGGGCCCCCAAGAGGTCCCACTGAGACCCTGCTCCATGCAGGTGGGCACTTGGAGATTCTGGTCCACCCAACTGTGATCCCGAGAGCTGGACATGGAGTCTCCTAAGTTCCTGGTTTGGAGCTGGGGGAGATTTTTCATACAGCACAGAACAACAGCCTAACTGAACTCCAGATAGTCGGTCCTATCACTCTGCGTGATCTACAAGCTTGTCACTCTGCCCAGTCACCAGAAAATCCAGCTCCGGACACCTAATGTCTTGTCCTCTCCCTCTTGTGCCACAGTGCCAGAGATGAACTCATCTGGCATTTTTTCAAGAATAGCAACAAAGCAGAGGCAGCCCTCTCCCTCCCCAGCGTGTCCTCCGCCCTGCTGCCAGCCTCTCCCACCACGGCTGCTCCCGCTGAGTCCCACAGCCCTGGGCAACCGACTTCTGTCCCCTCCCGGTGGCTCATCATCCTCACTGTCCCTTTGTTTTCTGGAAAGAAGCGCAGCCCGTGTGTCTCAGCACCTTCCCCCCATTTCCTCTTTGCCCCCTGACTGCCTACTCAGCCCAGTGAGGCCAGGTGCCCACGCATCCCACGCCTACTTCCCAGGCCTGGTCCCTTGACGGGAGGGGAAATAACCACCACTCCACATCCTGCGTGCATTTCACACAGTTGGGAGAGACTCACGAAGGTGTTGCTTTCAACAGGGCAGAGCAGAGCGGCCCCTTCAGCTGCCATCTGATGGCCAAGTTGTACCCTCAGGAAAAAAGTACAACAGCAAGGTCTCGGTGACCCCTGTCTGCCAGGCCTCGGGGACAGGGGCCAGGCTTGAATCTTAGAGGTGACAGAACCTCAAAATACTTCAGGGCCCCTCAGTCATTGGACCTGACATCTCCAAAGCTGCAGGTCTCCAGGGAAGTGTCCATTCTAGCCTGTGGTCCAGGCGGGCAGAGGCAGACTTGCTCCTGAGTGGTGCTTCTCAGGCAGGGCTAGGGCAGACCAGCGTTAGGAGGGCAGGGCCCAGCTGTGCAGCCAGTTCGCCCGCTGACCCCTGCCTGTGTTGGGCCAGCCTGCCACCAGCCCTCAACCTGCCTCTGCCCGGTCTTTTCTAGCCAGTCTTGACCTTGGTTAAGAGGACCCCACTCAGGCAGGAACCGACCTCTCTAAAAGGTCGTCATCTTCATCACGACTGGTCCCAGCGTGAGAAGAGTAGAGGAGGCACCTGCATGGGGGGAGGGTGAACCTGCCAGTGCCCCAGGTAATCAATTCTGTGGCCCTCAGGAAACGCGGTACACATTTCCAGGGACAAGGATCCAGACAGCCCCCACCTACTGGCGGCCACCTCCCAGGGCCTGGACTCCCCAGGAGAAAGGAATCCAGAATCATTAAGCAGAGATAAGGAGGGTTGAAAACTTCGCATCTGAAAAATATCTCAGTTCCTTTCATTCCCTAGTCCTTCTCCTGCCCCCAAACCAACTGCAAGTGAGTTCCAGACTCATGTAAAACACTCCGAACACTCCCTCCTCTCCACCCCCAGCCCTATCTCATCCTCTCCACCTCTCTCTGCCCTCTGCACCCCTCTCCCTGCCCCCCACCCCTTCTCCCAGAAGGCACCTCTCTCCCTCCGCCTCACACCCCCTTCACCCCACCCTCCCCTTCTCAGCCTGCAGGACGGCTGATTTAGGGCCTCTCTCCCCAAATGAATCTCTCAACATCTACAAATGTTAACTTCATTAATTTGGGAAGGATTTATCAGTGCAGAGGTTAATTGTCTTTCCCCAACACGTTTTTACTGAATACATCTGGGTGACAAAATTAATTTCCTCATTAGCTATTTTTGAAAGTGGAACAAGCTGAGGGGACTCAGCTCAGGGCGAGTTTGTGCAGTGTGAGCGGTTCCGGCCGCCCCACTCAGCAGGCCCCCCCCTGGTGTTCACCCTCCCCAGCAGCCAGAAGCACTAAGGCCATGGGTCAGGGGCCAGTGGGGCCTCCATGGCTCCCTTGCAGGAGACCAGGCCGAGAGGTGGGGAAGCAGGTCTCTCTGGTCCTAAAAGCGCCAGGGAGAGGCCTCTTTCCTCCAGGGGCAGAAAAGCTGCTTCCCAGCTGGACACCCAAATCCTGGCTCCATTGAGCAGACTAGGAATTGCACACAGAGTTGGAGGCATCACACAGAGACGAGACATCACAAACAGCGGGCTCTAAGACCTCCCCAGGCGGGCCCAGGGAGCCAGTCCCAGTTACCCTGATCACCTGGCCTATGGCCTCCACCAGGCCCTAAGCAGTCAGCCCACCTCAGCCTCTGGGGGAGGCCCCAGCATGGAATGGCCCGAGGGCCCCTTGTGTTTCAACATGGCAGAGAAGGGAGGTGAGAGCTGACCAGGTGCCTAGCCTGAAATTCAGGGGGCTCATCTTCCTTAGGCACCTGCTAGAAATGTGGCCATGCAGGGAGACCACATGCTGGTGCCGCCTCGAGCAGCAGAGAGGCCTGGGACCTTGGGCCAAGCACTCCACTTCCTCAGCTGTGAAGTGGCTGTGCCATGGCCCCCACTTCCTGGTCCCAGGAACCTTGCAGTCAGAGGCCCCATAGCTGCCCATCCCCTCCTCACCCCTTCCCTTCCAGAGTCAGCTGCACTTCATTCTGGAGAACCTCGCCCAGGACTGCCCAGGACAGAGACATGGCCAGCAGCCAGACAGGGCAAGGCCCAGGCTCCAGAGTTTCCCCCAGCAGAAGTGGACAGTCCCCCACATGAACCCTCTGGACTGGAAGCCGGTATCTGTGGCTTCATTCAAGGAGAGGAAGAAAATAGAGACCTCGTGGTCAGGACCAAAGCCAGGGACAGAATCCAGAGCCCAAGCCGTGACCTCATAGGGACCCCAGCCTCTCTGTGTGTCATCCCTGACCTCCCTGGGGACCCCAGCATCTCTGTGTGTCATCCCTGACCTCAGTGGGGACCCCAGCCTCTCTCTGTGTCATCCCTGACCTCAGTGGGGACCCCAGCCTCTCTCTGTGTCATCCCTGACCTCCCTGGGACCTCAGCCTCTCTCTGTGTCATCCCTGACCTCGGTGGGGACCCCAGCCTCTCTCTGTGTCATCCCTGACCTCCCCGGGATCTCAGCCTCTCTCTGTGTCATCCCTGGCCTCTGTGGGGACCCCAGCCTCTCTCTGTGTCATCCCTGACCTCCCTGGGACCCCAGCCTCTCTGTGTGTCATCCCTGACCTCAGTGGGGACCCCAGCCTCTCTCTGTGTGTTATCCCTGACCTCAGTGGGGACCCCAGCCTCTGTCTGTGTCATCCCTGACCTCAGTGGGGACCCCAGCCTCCAAGTCATCCCTGAATTCAGGGGGGCCACCAGCCTCCTGTGGTATCACCCTTTCCTTTCTAGGAAACAAGGCATTGGCTGCAGAGTTCAAATTGGTGCTGATACAAATCCTGAATTTCCTGTTTCTTTAGGCTGAGACATTATACAGGGGCCTCTAAGTCCCACTCTAACCAAACCCAGAGAAACAGGAAAAACCGGACCCAGAGAGCTATCAGAAAGTCACAAGCCAAAGCCTGGAGAAGAAATAGGACAGAAAGAAGACAGGAGCTACCAGGAGCCCCTCGCCGTCTTCAGGCCCCTCTTCATAGCCGCCTTAGAGCTGCCCTGCGTGGCCTCCCCACCCTTCCCTAAGGCCTCCAGGAGCAGGGTCCCCTGAGAACAACCCTGGGCTACTGAGCTTTCAGCAGGGCCCTTGTGACTGCACTCTGTCAGATGTGCTGAGCCCCTCCCTAGTGATCCTTCCTGCCAGCACCAGTGTCTCCACTGTCACCAGGCCCTGAGGCAGCCTCCCTATGATCAGGCTTCCTGCATGGTCCCCTGGAACCAAGGGATTCAAGACTCCCTGCGGGGAAACAAGGTCTAACCACAGAGTGGGAAAGCAGGAAGCCCCTAGCTGGCCCACAGGGGTGACTTGGAACAGGCCTCAACATCCCCGAGTCTCTCACAGGAGCCAGTGGGTGGAGAAAATCTGCTCCCAGCAACACAAAGCGGGCTGAGGAAGGCTTCCCAGAGGGGATTATGGAACTGGGTTCTGAAAGATGAAGAGGAGTTTTCAGAGCACAACAGAGGGAGAGGCGATTGCAGACACTTGGAAAGAGCCTCAAGCTGCTGCCACATACTCTCAGGGGGTAAGGGGTGGCAGGCAGGGATGAAGGAGCCCAGATGCTTTTTCCATAGAGGTCCTTAGTGGGAAAGGCAGGGGCATAGGCTTGGCTGTAGGCTGGGCAGAACCCTCAAATCGAATCAGGAGCGCAGGTAGAGAAAGGCCTTCTGCTATGACAGTCTCCTTTAAGAAAGAGAATGGAGGGGTGTTTATAGATGTTGTTGATGAGTTCTCAGGAAACCTCAGGCCCTGTCTGACATCCCAAGCACAGCAGGCAACCACACTCCTGGCCAGTGAAGTGGTTAGCCCAGGAGCTTTTGTGGAACCAGAAAAGTTAGATCTTGCCCCATTTGAGAGCTGGGGAGACCGAGATAAAGGGATGCTTCGGGTCACAGCACTTTGGTGCCCTTGCCAGGAATAGCCCCTGGATCACCCTGAACCCCACACCTTTGATGTGGAGGCAGCAGCTTCACACGTTTTCCTGCAAGTGCACCTGGGTGGCCTGTGTCACCTCCAAATTTGGGCAATGGTTGCTTCTCGAAGCCCCACCTGAAACCCCAGCCCCATTCTTCCGAGGCCAGCACATAGCAAGCTGCTCAGTAAGATAAGTCCGTGCAAAACATAAGACTGGAACGAAACCTTCTTGGTGGCCTGGGGACTTCATCCCAGGCCTAGTTAACTCTAAGGAACTCCCTTTGGGAGTATTTGTCCCGGTCAGTCTTTATCCACGCCTGTGTGCTGTCACCGGCAGAAGGCCTCTCTGCCAGCAGACAGAGGAAGCGCTCTGGGCAGTTCCTTGGGGATGAAGAAGGATATCTGGCCCCAGCTAAATGTCAGGGGGCAGCGGGGCTCACACAGACACCCCAGAAGCAGGTGCTGGAGGGCTCACCTCTCTCTGACCACAGCTCCCCTCTGCCAGCCTTTATCATCTTTCAACTGAGCAAATCCTGGTTCTGCCCAGAAATGCCTTGCACAGGGGGACTCAGGTCACGCCACCTGGTGGGTCCGGAGCCCGTGGCAGGTGGGGAGTTTATGGGCCATCCGTCAAAGGCATGGTCACCAAACACCATGGTTTTCTTATAATCTAGACCACAGACACCTCCCACCTCTCTAAGTCCCTCCTAGCAAAGAGATGGTTCAGGACTCCCCTTCTGGCCCCTCCGCTGGGCCTCCTAGCAGCCAGGTGCACCTCTCATGGGGGCTTCTCTTCCTCAGGCCACACTCCTATGTGCATCATCTGGGATCCCCTAAGGACAGGGCCGTGGTGACAGGTGGTCCCTTGCTGTGTGTAGGACACAGAGCCAAGTGCCCAAAAGGAGGACAGAACGTATGTGTAGGGGACATTTAATTTTCACTCTTTACAACCCACTTCTATCAATAAAATCAACTCACCATCTCACTCTACCAGTGACGTCTAGAGTGGCGCTCCTGGTGCCGGAGCGGATGGCAGGGCTACCTGGGGAGCTGGCGGCAGGTTGACTGCAGACTCCACACCAGAGGCCCCAGCTGTGGGGTTGGGGGGAGGGCTGCAATTTTCCTCTGCACAAGTTCTCAGGTGCCGCTGCTCTTGCTGGCACTGGTCCCAGCCTTGGGGGGCACTGCCGTCTGGACAGCAGCCCCCCCCCACTGGTAGCAACGCTCTCTAGACGAGGACACACACGCGACTCAATGATCACCAACATTTGGGGCAATTCTGAGACTATTTCTCAGCATAAAATAAAAGAATGGACACATTCAAAGTTTTCTGTTTGGAGAAGTCATTTGCTACATGGGGGGAGGGGTCCCTTCATTCTTACAAATGCCAGGAAATAAAATGTAAAATGTGACTGCGATACTCTAATCTGAAGCACCAAAACTCACCACAGCTATACCTCAGAGAGAATACGGGGCTCCCCGCAGAGGGGGCCAAGCTCAGCTTGGAGTTACGTTCTGACTCTTCAAAAACATGGAACCATTTATTTTGGCTTTAATGCATTCAAAAAAAAATTCCACATGCACACGCACCAGCTTTCAGTTTGTAATGATGCCTGTGGGTCTTTTCTGTGTCTCACTCACCCTGGGGATCAGGCGGGGAAGTGAGGGGTCGATGACCCCATGGTCCTTGTAAGAGTCCCCACGTCCCCACTGGCCAGGGCTGGTGATTCACCAGCCCCAGAACCCGCGTCCTTTCCCAATTACCATAGCTATCGGAGCAGACCGAAAAACCAGTAGCAGCTGGCAGGAAATGGGTACGAAAACTGACCACAGATAAACTGTAGGACTCTACGGAGGAGCGGCACATGGACTCGGGGACAGGAAGTCGAGCTGTGAGGTCAGGGCCCTCGCCCACTCCTGAGGTACAGCCTGCTGCCCATGGACACCGGCGCCCAATAGTGCTGCGGGACACACCGCCAGCACAGTGGAGTGACCAGCCCGGCCCAGCCCAGGCCACAGCCCCTTGAGAGAAAGAAGCGGCCAAAATATGGGGAAGAAGCACCCGAGAAGTACTGGCCTTTGGGGTCCCAGAGAAGGCCAGGGTTATAGTAACCCAGTGGTGATGTAACCACAGCAGGCTGGGCTGCTGTCAGGACAAAATTAACCGTGGCTGGTGCATTTCCTGACAGGGTCCCCAGAGCCTGCTCTCAGGTGGAGAGGGCACCAAGGTACACTGAGAAGAGCTGGTGACGCTGAAGGACGCGCCACTTTGCAGAGCCACAGACTGGCACCCCACACTCCCACAGCTGTCCAGCCAGGACAGATACCTCAAAGTTTCTAACAACAGAGAAAGTAATAGCCAGGCCATGTGCCGGACCCTACCACACGTTGTCTCATTAATGTCAGAGATACCCAAGAGGTGGGTCAGACTGTCCCCATCTCACAGATGAGCAGACCGAGGCCCGGGATGGAGTACACCTGCCCTGGGTCACATTGCCAATGACAGGGTCTGCCCTGTCCACCTCTGCTCACAGCGAGCCATCCGGGGCTGACAAGGGAAGTAGAAGGAAGGGGACAGGAAAGGAGGTGAGCAAATTGAGGGCTCTCACTAGGCCCTGGGCCCTCACCCGGAGGAACACCAGGAGTCAGCGGTTCATAACGACTTCACGGTGGTTCCAGATGGACGCCCACTCAGGACACCACACCAAGCAGTTCAGTGAGGGGGACACACCCTTTTTGCATTCCTGAGCAGATCCATGGTGCTATCAAAGCAGCCAGAGCAGTGTGGTGACTGATGCCTGTCAGCCACTGGCTTCTCTGTGACATGTTTGTGACAAGCTGCCCTGACAAGAAGCTGCAGCATCTGCACTTAAGCTTGTGACCGGGTGGCATTCCTTCAGAGAGAGCTAGGCACAGCTGGGCCGAGGGTGAGGGTCTCCTTCCCGTCTCTGCACCTGCCCCTTGGGGCATGCACGGTCCCCCTCTGCTGGCACCCGGTCCAGCACTCGGGTTAGCAAGATAGGAGTTCAGCTGGGTCTGACTCACCCTGTTCCTGGAACTCTGAAGGCGGGAGAGGATGCTGTGGGTAGGCTCAAACTGTATCATCTGGGCTGGGGCCGGTAGCAGATGGTCCTTATAAAAAAAAAAAACATACTTCCATGTGCGCTTAAAATAGCGCAGCACTCACCATCAGCTGAATGGGGAAATGTACGAGGCAGCCGTTCACGTGGGAGTGGGCGCTGCAGGCTGAGTTGGGAGAGGGGCCCAGACACCAGCCAGGCGCTGAGCCTGGGAGGCAGAAAAGAGAAGGCTTGGCGCTCACTGTGCCTAGCAGGTGGCGGACACCACCCCAGCTGGCCCTGTCATAATCCTGAAACCATGGGACCTTCCCTACCCGACATGTGAGCCCAGGAGAAGTGACTGCCTGAGGCTGTCCCGGGGAACACAACACATTCCTCCCCACCGCCCCACCCAGGGAACAGGCTCCTTAGTCCTGGGAGTCCAGAGACAGGGTGACCTATAGAGGACAAGAAAGGCTTTGCCTCCGAGGGGCCTGCAGGAATGGGGAACCAAGGCCTGGCACCCTGGGAGTCCGTATTTTCAGCTCTGCCCTGGAGGAATCTCAGAGCTGCCCTTCACCGCTGTGTGTCCTGGGGCAGGGCACGTCCTCCTTCTACAGTAAAATGCACCTTCTCTGGGAGCCCAGCATACAGTGCTCTCTGCGAATGGCACTCAGCTCTGCCAGGCTCTCCCTGGGGCAGGAGAGGGCCCTTGGCCTTTTCTCCCCTTTAGAAAAAAACTAAATCCCTTTTTTCCCTTATTTAAGCCATGCTATGCTTTGGCAGGTGGAAGTAAGAGCTCAAAGAATCCGGGTCTAGCATTGCACCTCCACACCGCAGTGTGGACGGGAAGGGACGGCAGGGAAGGAGCCGGACGTGGTGACAGCAGGTCGTCTGAGTCACCGCTCTGGGCGGACATCTGGGGCTCCTCAAGGCCACAGTAGCTGCCCCAACTCCCTTCTGCTGCCGGAACCCCCCACCCAGGATATAGGAGCCCAGGTCACCGTGGTCTCTGAGGGTAGGAGACGTCCCAAACGCAGGGCAGAGGGGAGGAAGCCCGAGGGAGCCAGGGGACCCCAGGCTGCCCATCCGAGATGGCAGGTTTTTCTGAGGTGAGGGTTCCCAAGTCCACTGCTGGGTTCTTGGGGGATAACCACTGTGTTTGCTGGGGAGGGGGATTAAGAATAGCTCTGACGTGTGGTGTGTGCCAATTTCTGGGGTGTAAACAGCCCCACCATAGCCAATTCCATCCCCGCATGTGAAGTTGGGAAGAGGCGTGCACGTCGCTGCCTGGAGCCCCCACGTCAGGCACATGGACCATGAGTTTGTGATAATTAGAGTGTCTTCCCACAGAGGGGCAGACGTGGAACAGATAATGACCCAGAGGTAAGACCCCAACTCCTGAGTTAGACTCAGGGTGACTGCACCTGGTAAATCCCAGCTCTGGTTACTAGTTGTACAGCATTGAGTGAGTGACATAACCATTCCCGGCTTCATGAGTGAAGGACGGATGATACTAGTACCTGGCTTTCCATCTGGGTGATTATGTCGTAGTAGTGCTCTCTACATCACGACTGTTATTTCAAAGCGATGTAACTGAGGGAAAGCACCTCCGGGTGGGCCTTGACCTCCCACATCCAGGGTATTAGATCCCCTTCCTCCCAAAACTAAACATTTTCCCAGCCCCTCCAGCCACGGCTGCCCCTCGCTGACGTCATAAGCTTCTTCGAGGGTTGCCAGCCCGCCCCACTTCCTCCCCTGTGCCCCTCGTCCCCACCCTGCTGAGTGGCCTGTGCCCCACCGCTCCACCAAGGCAGCTCTTGCCAGCTGGCGTCCTCATACACAGCGCTCCGGCTGCGTCAGGCCCTGCTGCCCACTCCAGCTTCTGAAACAAGTGTGTCGCCAGTGTCTGTGACAGCTTCCTCTTCTCTTCCCTCCATTCTCTCTTCTCTCTCTCCATCTCTTTGGCCATCATCCTCTACCTGCTCATTAGCATCAGGGAGCCCCGTCGAGGGAGCCAGGTCACCTCTGCTACACACCCTGTCCAGGCCGGTTCACACCCTGTGCTACCCACACGGATGGCTCCTCGTTACCCCAGCCCAGACCGCTGCCCTGCCCCTGCCGCTTCAGAACACACAGGACGCACGTCGTGAGGTCCCCTTGCTTCACCCTGCCCAGATCTGACCCACCCTCCCAGCCCGCAGGCCCCTGTCCGGTCTCCATCTTCATCCTCACACACCCCCACCCTCCCCCAACTCCTGTCTTCCACATCCTTCAGGGGGAACCTCCCAAAAGTCAGATGTGGTCAGGTCACTTTCCTGCCAGAAACTGCTAGGTACAGACAAGGGTCCCCACAGGGCTTCTCAGGGCCAGCGAGAATGGCCTCAGCCTGCCAGTCTGGATTCCCCTTGAACCTGCACTTTCTTCAGTCCTCACACGTCGTGTTCTCCCTCCCAGCGCTGGGGGACATGGTTGGCTCTGCCTGGAACAATCTTCATCTCACCTGTGCCCCCAGCCCTTCAACCCCTTGGTCCTAAGTCCAGCTGGTCCTTGTTCCCAGGGCCCCCTTTTTCCCCTATGTCCTGCCCTAGGACAAGAGCTGTGTTATCTGGCCCCTCGCCCCAAGATCCCGAGCTCTCTCACGGCAGGTAATATGGTTGGTACCTCTACACAGGGAAGTTCTTTACTGTGTGGTACTATCCCCACCCCCACCTGCTAAACCCCAGTGGCACTCCCAGGCATGGTGACAAGCATCAGATGGCCTCCTCCATTCCCACACACCCTGGGAAGCTGGGCCACCCAGCAGAGACCTAAGGGCCACAGAGACAGCTTTGTCTGGGCTCCTTCAACTCCCAGTGCCTGGCAGGCTCCCAGTACACAATGACATCCAGGAAATGCACGTTGAATGAATGAATGAATGGGCAGCTCCTGCCTGCAGACTTTTAAACAAGCTGCTCTGACTGTCATGGTGGATGCTACAAGGAGTTTGTATCTGGTGTCCAAGAAGCCATCATGCCTCTAGACAGGGATCCTTGGCACCGTGGAGAAGGGGGTACCTCATGGCACCTGCCCAAAGCTCAGTCAGGCAGGACCATAAGCCATCTCTTGCTTCATCTCACCTCCTCTAGCAGTTCAGGGCACAAGAGGTGAAGTGGGGCCTCCTTTGACCACGTGGCAGGGAGCAGGTGTTTCTGCTTGCTTTCTCTGGTGCTCAGCTCTCAACTTTCTCCCTGCCTGCTGCCACCCTCCTACACGGCCCTGCCCTGTGAGCTGTCCGAGAAAAAACAAACTGGGAAGTGTGAGCCAGGTGCCACAGGTAGGACACAAGCACAGCTGTGGGAGGGCAGGTGCAGCGGGGTGGGGGGGAGTTCCCCTGCAATACCTTTCCCTCTGACGCTCAGCTTTTCTCTTCCTTGTATTGTGATGAGCTTCTTTTCCATCATCCAAATGCCAACCACTTCAGGGGACCTTCCCCAAATCTGTCAGAATTAACATTCGGCTTCTTGTTCTGTTCATCAACAGACATTTATAAAGCACTCCGTTTGTGTCATGGGGGCCTAGAATTGACCTTCATGTCCCCCTTTCCTGGCCCTAGACCTACATCTGAGGCCTCTCTGGTGCCCAGGGCACATTCATTCCGTCCAGTCTACCTCTCTCTGCACATGTTCTGCGCTGGGACAACTCCAGGCCCTGGTCACGCAAGCTCACAGGTGCTGGGTCCCCTGTCATCTGCCCACTTTGTTTAATCCCACCTCTGTGTCAAGCACTCTGCCAGGCCCTCCCAGGAGCCTTCAGAGTTGGGAAGACACGAGTTTATACATGTAAGACCCCGGGGGAACAATCAGAGAGCTTTCCATGGAGAGCCGGCCTGCACTGTGCAGACGGAGGGGTTAGGATGGGCCGGAGCAGCGGAGAGAAACTGCGGATTGACTGGGGCTGGGCCGGCCTTAAAGGATCGACAGTAATAATGATAAAGATTGTGAAGCCAGGACTTAATTACACTTTTCTAAGCAATGTATACGGACCATCTCATTTAATCTTCACAATTACTCCACGTCACGGGCGTTATTCTCATTCCCATTTTACAGATGAAGGGACTGAGGCACACAGAATTAACTACTCTGCTTAAGATTGCACAGATGTTAAGTGGCAGAGTCGGCTTCAGGCTGGCACTCTTGGACACTACCACGAGGGTTTGGGTGTGCTATCTGCAGTTGTGTAAGAAATGTCCCCAATTCAGCAGCCTAACAGAACACTTGTGTACGAGGCAGAGACCTGGGCCTGATAAGCTGGTCCCTCAGGCTCTAGGTTCTTCCCACACTGCTATCCAGGTGACAACTGTGGTCCTCTCAGGCCGACTGGGGGAGTTCTGGTTCTGAGCTCACTCTCATAGCCGTTGGCCAGAGCCCGCAGGAGTGGGCCTGTCCAGGGCACCCCATGACACTGTGGCAGCAAGCTTCCTTCGGAGGAGCGAGTGGGCAGGGCACGTCAGTGTGACTGAGACAGAGCCACCTCGGCGTGCAGCCTGGTCACAGAACCGGCCCTCCTCACTCTAGCCATAGCCTGTGGTCTGAGTGTGAAAGTGAATCTCTGGGCCCAGCCCCCACTCACAGGAGGGCACTTCAGGGGGTGTGGCTGGCAGAAGGGTCACCAGGGCCAGGGACACCGTGGCCGTTAGTTCGATTCCGCCCCAGGAGCCCTGAATGTGTTTGCTTCAGCAGTACAAATAGCCTCACAGGGAGCTCAGGCTTGATTCCCAGCCTGCGAGGACTCTTCCTCCTATTCCTCCCAGAGACCAAGGGCCAAATCAGACGTACCTTCTTCAAGAGCATCTGCACACTCCGCTATGTAAAGAAACACAGCGTATTTGTATTTCACTGGCGTCAGGCGGAAAACTTGGCACGGTCCCTGCCTCCTCCTCGCCATACGACTCCAATCAGCCCCCGGCTCCTCTAACGCGTTTCTTTTTCGTCTCTCCTTCCTCCCCCACTGCCCAGAGTGAGGGAACGCCCCAGGTTCCGGAGGCAGGTTCTGAGTGCCCAGTCGCACGGCCCAGTGGGCTCCAGGACGCCGCAGGCCAGGCCTACACCAGAGCCGCGGTATATCCCTCCCACCTGGGGTTTTTTCCTTTCTTACAGTTTGTATACAGTTCCTTATACAGTTTTTTCCTTTCTTAAAATGTGTGTACATTTTTCTGGCATCTTCTGTATATAATGTCAGGAAAGATGAAGGACATGAAAACTATCCACCGATGGATTCCAAAGAAGTTGCATTCTCCTGATTTCCTCAGAACACAGAAAGACAAGTATCTTCCACTTACAATCTAAGAACACAAACTCAGCACTGTGTGCAGGGAGGCTGCAGAGAACCAGGGCTTGGCAGGAAGCAGCTGAAGAGCCCGTGGAAAGAGTGCTGCTCAGTCGCCACTCCTCACGTCAGAGGTGAGACAGGGAGGTACCAACGGCAGGTGCCCACGGAACGGCGGGGCGCTCAGCAGCATCACACAGAGCCTCCCGACATCAGCGTGGACCCCGGGCGTTCCTGGTAACCTCCCCGTTTCTCAGTCCCGGCTAGATGACACCCATATTACTCACTGCACTTACTGTTGTACTTTCTATTCCGCTGTTCTCTTTTCACACTTTGTTCAGAAATAAACACTGGTGCCCACATTACATTTTGCTTTTAAATAGCATGCCAAAGAGGAGACATGCCCAGTGATCTCTGAGTCACAGTCCACGGGCTCTAGGTCATTTGCCTAAGAGGCAGAAGCTCACAGGTAGCAGCGTGGTTGGGGGGGTGGCGGTGGGTACCCTTGCACCTGGGGCCATCCTCCCTGATCAGCGCCTTTAAAGACATCTCTCAGCTGTCTGAACTAAGGCTGGCTTCTCTGAAAAGCAGCTTGTCTGAGGACCACTTTATACTCTGAAAAGTTACTGAGCACCCTAAGGAGCTTTTGTCCACGTGCGTTGTATTTGCTGATATTTACTGCATTTGAAATTAAAACTGAGAAAATTTTTAAATACGTATCAACTGGCATCAAAAATAACAATTCTAAATACATTACACATTAGCATAAATTTCACATTTTAAGAAAGATACCTCCATTTTCCGAAAACAAAACTAGCAGTAAGAAGAGTGGCCACAGCCCACACTTGTCCAAAGCTCCTCAATGTCCAATATAACAGAAAACAGCCGGACTTGCCTGCCTGCCGCTGCCGTCAGTCGTGGTTACGTTGTGTTAGTTGAAGGATGTGAGAAAAACTGAGCCTCAAACAGGCAGTTGGAAAAAAGAGCACGATTTTGTAATTGGCCTTTCAGATAACTGTGGCTGTTCTTCTTTAACACTATATTAAAACTCAAAAAGTGGTAGTTTCCTAAAGGTTAGCTGCAGTGTGGAGTCTGAAACCAGCCATATCAATTCAATTTTTTTATACATGGTTATACATTAAAATCCAGTTGCTGCCCTGCACTTTAAATAGATCTTTGATTTTTTTACCCATTCATGATTTTGCAAGAAATGCATTGGTCATTTGCAAATATCGATTCATTAAGTTATGCACATCTATCAAATATTGGCACCTTTCGTCACATGGCTATAACAAATATGTCCTCTATTGTCATCAGGAAATCTGTAGGTGTTAGGAAGCTATCAAGCTCACAGTGGTGAATACAAGTTTTCTAAATTTCTGATTTTTACCTGAAAACTTTAATTTTATGCAACAGATACTGTCCGTTATATTTCCTGAAGAGACAGGCTTTCTTTGTTTATTTTCAAGAAAATGTCTGTCTAATACCTAGGTCTGGACAACCTAGTTGAGGTTAGGGAAGTCCCTCTAAAGTCGAAAAGGCTACCTCTTATGGAAAGTTCCAAGAACCTTAAATGTCAGTGAAAGGCAGAAAAGAGATTCCAGAAAGAGAAACCCTGCATATATCTCCCAGGAGCCTGGAGGACAACTCTTCTGCAGCAGACTGTTGGAGGGACACGAGGAAGCAGAGTCTACTCCACAGCTGACCTGTAAGCCCACGCCCCAGTATCTGTCATGGAAATTATGACAGTGGTCAGCACACTCTCTAGCAGTTGGTGCAAGGCACGGGTGAGAAGGTCGGCATACTTATGCAGTGTGGAATACTGGTCAGAACCTGTGGGATGGCTGTCACAGGACAGCTCTCAGGTGTAAACAGACCACACTGCAGCCCCCATCACAAAAAACAAAAAAGCCAACATGCAGAACCTTAGCCCCTTGGCAATGACCAGTGAGGTCTGACCACACGAAAGAGCTTAATTCATACTTCCGAGGCAGCTCCACTCAGGCCAAGGAAACCAGGCCTTTTACTGTGTCCCCAAACATTTTGTCATTGTGTCCGACGAATCAATCATGATTTTAGAAGAAATGTTAAATAATCTTTCATGAAATCGGAAATCAGTGAAACTAGCTTGGCCACTTAATTCTTCATTTAATGGCATTCTGAAGAGGCGGGAGGATGTTGCTTTCATCCGCATGGGACTTTCCTGTTTTAGCTGTAGCAGGACAGTGAGGTAGGGAAGACCCTGGGCCGGGTTGCTGGCATTTGAATCCCAGCTCTCTTCCCTGTGGGACTAGGACAAGGCTCTAGCTCTGTGCCTGGCTTTCCTCAGCTGCGGGACAGAACACAACACACGCCTACCTCCTGCTGTGAGGGCCGAATCATCTCTCAACAGTGGCGCTCTCCTTCAAGGCGCTTGTTATGGCCTCAGACTCGCCATTTCCAAAATGCTCACTTCCGCAGAAGGGCTGTCCACAGGGTCTTGGGTGGCCATGAGGAAGCCTCTCTCCACGGCTGGCTGGCTCCCACCCACGGGGCTCCTCTTGGTTCTCTCTCCCTCTCACTCACTAAGGAGTGACAAGTGTGAGCAGAGAGTAGGCTCTGATCCCTGGACCCTTCCGTCTGGGAGACCTGTGGGGCTGGAGAAGATGGGGGTTGGGGACGCCTGGTCCTGACTTTTCCCCTGTAGCTGCCCCGGATGGCCCACAGTCTTCACCTTTCCCTGTGGGCAGTGTGCCAGGAGGGGTGCTCGGGATGACACCTGGCTCTGATGGCTGCATTGGGGGAAGCCACGCGACAGCCACACTGCAGTCAGCACGATCTGCATGGAGACAGCAAAGGCCACTCTCGCTGCTCAGGTGGTCCCCTGGCCTCCTTGCAAAGAGCTTGTAAGGGACTCTGCCCCAATGGGAGACACGGAGGGTCCAGGGCTGGAAACAGGCTGCCGGGCAGTGGGCAAGTGTGGGCCATTTGAACATTAGCCACTCCAATGGGCTTTTGCAAAGAGTGATGAAGTCATCACAGGTGACTCCCACGGAGGTCCCTGCACTACCGGTTCTAAGACCCACAGCCAAACCACACACCTCACATGAAGGGGGTCTGAACAGACGGGCACAGCCAAAAGTATTGACATCCTGTACAGACAAATTAACTGAGGGGTTTTGTCGTAAGTCACCAAATGGCAGATGTCCGTAGGTCACATTCCAGGCACCTCCCTCTTCCCTTTACCCAGAGCTGCTGCTGAGACCAAGGAGCACGAGGTCAGTGGGAAGCTCCAGAGAAGCTCATTAGTAAAGCCACGTCTGCTCCGTGGTTCACTATCAGTATCATACACACAGATAACCAAAGCCCTTGTCAGCCACCACAGTGACAGTTGTCTGTGAGCAAAATATAGCAAACAAAGGCTGTCCTGCTAAGAATCCAGCCAACCATGACAGGCGGGGCACCAACCAGGTCAGGAGCTCTGGGGTCCAGGGCCTCTGCCCTGCTAGAGACTATGATCAAACCACTTAATATCTTTGTCTTTGCATGGGTTTTTTGCCCTACAAAATGGTGGGGGGTGTGGACTAGATGAACGCAAAAGCTTCTGAAATTCTCTTTTAAGTAGTGTAGAAGTAATTAGGAGACATCAGCAAGGGACATCCTTTGTATTCACCCTAAAAACTCCATGAACTCCCAATGGACACACACACAAAAAAAAAACTGTTTACAGATAATGTGATTTTATAACCAAAATTTCATTTTAAACATTTTTAAAATATTGTCATAACTAAGATGACAGCTCTGTGGGATGGCAGAGGATGTTGGTACAGTGATGAAAAATAGACCCGCAGATATGTTACAGCCTAGAAACGGATCTATTGTAAATAGACATTTAATATATGGTAAGGGAAGTTGAAGCAGTTTTAAAACATGGCCACAAATTCTTTGAGACTTCTGCCATCGAGTGGTGGGGTCTTGTCCTCTCCCCTTTAATTTAGGTAAGCACAGGACCATCTACCTATTGAAGTGATGCAAGTGACTTCCAAGGTGGGGTCATAAAAGGCCACACGGCTTCCTTCTTGCTCTGTTGCAACACTTACTCTTGGTGTTCTGGCTTCCCATGAAAAACTCAGACTACCCTGAGGCCTCCATACTGTGAGGAAGCCCAAGCCATGTAGAGGCCAAGTGTATGTGCTCTCGGGACTGTGCCCAGCTGAGTCCAACTTTTGAGTCATCCCAGCCCAGATGCCCAAGCACATTAAGGGGGGAGTCCCTGGGTGATTTCAGCCTCCCAGTCTTCACATAACCCAGAGACTCGCGTCTTCCCAGCTGAAGCCCCAGACATGGTGAACCAGAGCCAAGCCATCCCCATCCTGCACAAATGCCAATCTGGAGAATCCACGCATAATAAATTAATGACTGTTCCATGCCACTAAGTCTGGAATCGTCTGTCATACAATGGATAACCAGAACAGAAGACATTTTCAATCACTGAGGAAATAATGACCCTTTCAACAAATGATATAAAAGACTTAGGGGGGCAGCGCCTAAGGAGGCTCAAAGGAGTAGGGCGCCAGCCCCCTATACCGGAGGTGGTGGGTTCAAACCCAGCCCTGGCCAAAAACTGCAAAAAAAAAAGACTTAGGAATCATTTTTTTAAAATAATTTCATGCCATCAAAAAGTTTTAATGGATTCATAAGGTAAATACTTTAGTTATAAAAGTATTAAAATAAAATATAGAAAAAGCATTTTCAAAGTCTAGGGATAGGAAAACATTTCATAAGTCTTACCCACTCATCCCCCTCCCCAAAACCCAGATAGCATGGGAAAAAAAATTGACAAGTTTTATCAAATACATGTAGGTAAAATTCTTACGACCAAAGAATCCATAAACAAAGTTAAAAGCTAACTGGCAGACAGGCAGGAAGTCTTGGCAGCATGTTACCAACCAAAGTATTAATATATAGGAAAAAATGAGGAACACACACATATTCACAGGGGCCAAAGATTCAAAAAAAAATGGGGAATGAATATGAGCAGATGATTCACAGAGAAGAAATATAAATGAAAAGTAAACATAAAAACGATGTCAAACCTCAGTAGCAATCATACATGTTCATTTTAAAACAATATCAAAAAAACATAATATTTTTTACCCATCACATTGCTAAAAAGCAATATGGATATGAGTATATAGAAAGATGTACTGTTATGTCATTGACTGGAATGTAAATCAAGGTAATTATTTTGAAGGACATAGTGAATCTATCAAAAGTTTAAATTTCATGCCTCTTTATCTAGTAAGTCATTTTTTTTTAAACAGGAAGGGAGAATTTTTTTGAATCAAAGAAAGGCCTTGGGACAGAACAAATTATTAAGTCCCGACATTCCTGAATTGCTCAAGGGCACGCTCACATAGACTTTAGGTTTCAAAATCTCAAGCCTTCATTTGGTGGTGGGTATGTGAGCTCTGAGGGTGGCCATGCTATTCCTCAGTGTGCCTGTAGCATCCCCAGAGCAGGGGTCTTAGACATAGTACTGGACTAATCCTTTCAGAGCCCTCGCTCCAACCCTGCCCTCCTTGCCCCAGAGAGGTCCTGGACACTGTGAGCAGGAACGCAGCAGGGGTGGGACAAAACTGCCTGTGCCGCGAGGCTGGGAGCTCAAGTGAGCAGCTCTGCTTCTGGTGGGAGCTGGGCAGGGCAGGACACTGCTGGAAGACACTCTGCTCCCCACTGGAACTTGAAAGCAGTGCTTGCCTTCTGGAGACCTGGTTGTCTCCCTGTGGTCTGATTAGGTGAAATGGCCCTTGTCTCGATGTTCCTGATAATCTTGAAAGGTTCTTCTAGAACCCCTGTCACCTTAGTCATGAGAGCAGAACGTGCAATATTTCCTTTCACCTGGTGGGGGAGGGAAATTTATTTCTGAAAGAAAAATATATAAACAGATCTTCTACATTTATATTTTTAACCTTCTGTTTAAAAACACTTTCCAATATTCCCTTGCCTTTTGAGCTCTTGCTGCAGTCGCCTTTGCTACTGCTTTAAAAGAGAATTTACAGGTATTGATAAAGAACAAGACTGTTTTGTTAAAAGCTTTATTCATCCTGAGTGTGATCACCGTGAAAATTCTGTTGACATCACTTATCTGAGAAGGGCAGAGTGCTTTGCTAACTCCAGCCACTGGTCCTCACCACAAGCCTGGAAGGCAAGGGCTTCAAGTGAGATATCACCTTGCTTCTTAAGCTGCTACCATCTAAAGGATGGCACAAGCCAGCTTTACTGTTCCTTGCACACATGGAGGTTACTTCCCCACCATAAGGTCTAGGAAGTAACCATTTCAGAAGGAAGCCTGAATGCTGCTCTGGACCTCGGGCAGTGGCAGCAATCACACCTTGACCCGGCAAGGGAGGGACAGGAATTGAAATGGGAGAAGTTGGCCAAACACACAGGTTTTTACATCGTGAACTGACCCATAAGCCAAGGAACAAGAAGTGCCAGCAGATCAGAGGCCAATGGTTATCGGCAGAAAACAGCTCACTAAACAGAGTAGGGGCATAGAAGACGTGGAGAGGGGAAGGCCTGTTTCCCTTTGCAACAACCAAGTTTACGGGTGGATTTCCAACCATGCTTGTCATAGGGGACTTAATACATTCAGTGCTCTACTAAAATGTTTTAGGAAACAGTATTACAGACACTGAACCCTAATTACTTTATCCACATTGCTTTGGCATATCAATTATTTATAAAGCAGTGGCCTAGAATACATTGCTCCAAACCAAAGATTAAACATACGTCCCTTCTTAACTATAAGTTCTACTTCATTCTCATGAACTGGAGTGGTCTAAGAACTTTTCAAATGTCTCCGGAAAATGAGGCAGAATTACTTAAAGCTTCCATGAAATACTCTTGAGTGAATGATACATTTCCCTCCTTCATAAAATGTCTTCTGTCAACCCACAGACCATTCTAATTTTCAACCAAGACGTATGATCAAATCAATACCTCAGAAGAATAGATGATTTGAGGCACTATAACAAGTGACCAGGCGATCTTGGAATTGTCCCAAAATGCCAATGTCTATACTCAGATTTGTTCCTTATCCTGATGAAGAAGTAGATATCTGTTCTCATTCCAAGGGTGATCCTCAGGCAAGAAATCTGAGGCGGTCAAAGTCTTCAGTTCCCAGGACCTTGCCTGGAACTGTCTACCAGTTCACTCACTTCTGACGTGTTCTGGTGAAAAAAATATTCTAGGAGACCAGGCTCACATCCAGCTTTTCTCCCTTTTTTGCAAATGAAGCAAACACTTGATGTAGGGTTTTGTACAGAACAGAATTTCACGGGACGCACACTGTTCTTCCCAGGAAGTGGATAATGCTTGCCTTCCTTGATACGTAACAGTGACATCAGTGGGAAGAGTCATTGTGAGGTCCTTATACAGCAGTCTTGCATAAAATTGGAAAGACTGACCCCTTGGATCCACTTTGTAAGTAAATGACAGCAAGTTGCACAGTGAATTTCTCTGCAGGGGCCCATTCAGAAAAGCTGCAAAGTCACTCTGAAGTTGATCTGCCTGGTACTTCCGCCCACAGTAAGCATTTAAACAATCCCAGAGACCGAATAGGAAGCGCTGAATGTCAGTCTGTAAGTATTTTGTAGCTATTTCTTCTAGAGGAATGAAGGGTCCCTTCTAGAGGGACCGAATGGTGATGTATCTGGAGAGGCTTCTGTATGACAAGGTCCACAAAATAGGAATCCAATAGGTTCCCCCCAAAAGCAGTGCTGATGCAGGTGCAGACTCCTCGGCTGGTCAGTTTACCGCTGAGCCCTGGAAAACGATATGCCTGCAAAATGGCTTTCATATTTTCCTGCTTTCTTTTCAAATCTTCCTCACGGATCTCCACTTTTTGGTCAGGTTCTACATTGGCAATAGATGCTTTAACTCCGGCTTGTGGTTGCTTCAGTTCAGCCCTCAGCTCATCTCCGAGAAGCCTCAGTTTACAGATCTTGATTTCAAGAGCGCTTTCCACGGCCTGTGCACCCTGCAGCTCTTCAGATCGTTTACCTTCACGAGATCTGTTCACTTCAGTCTCCAGCCTTTCCAAGTGAGCTAAGACACCTCCTTTGGATTCTCCCTCTGGACGGAAAGTATTCGCCTGCTCCATCGTCAGATCCCCAAGAGCCTTCCCGTGAAGCTGTCTTGACCAGTGGTAATAGGGACCTAAAGGTCCTTGCTCCCCGCCTCTGGTGCGCTCCCGAAGGCACGGCCCCCTTTGGTCCACTAGGTTTTCTAAAAAGTCTTTCAGCTCGCCACTGTGGCCACAGTTTAGCTGGTCCTTGGGTCTTCCTTTCTCTAACTTTCTCTCCCCTTGTTCGAGCTAGCCAGGGCTGAGAGTTCCCGCCATCCTCATCCTCAAAACTAATCTAATCGCTCCCAGCATTCTCTGCACTCCTGCCGTACAAAATCATGGCGGTGCTCTAGCAAGTCATTTCTATTTGTCTCTCCCATGTAAATATTCCCATATACTCCTACGTGCCAAATACAAGTACTGTAGAAAAATATAAGACAATGGCAGTTGCCACAATATTTGTGGAAGCAACCGATTAAAATAAACACAAATACTTATCATTAGTGTCTGGCCAAAATGTACCCTGAGCAGACATACTATGGATGGCTATGCATCATTTTAAAATAATGCAGTAAGTATCAACATACATATTAAGAAGTTGAGAAAGATGCCTAGAAGAGACACCCAGCACCGTTTATAGTGATTATTTAAGGGAGAAAACATGTTGGGCAAACATAAAATTTTTTCCCTATTCGGTCTATGTTCTTCTGCATAGTTTCCTTTATATGTATGAGAGAATATCCATGACTTATTTGTGTAACTATAATTAATGTAGAGCTTTTAAGTTTAGGCACAATAATCTATAAGTTCCCTTCCCGAGAGTCTGTGGTCCATAATCAGGGGTCCTTCGAAGCCCAAACCCACTTCACTTGTGTCAGTCAAACCCTTGCCAGAGGCAAATTTTCTCTGTATTTCATGAAGCTTAAACTCAAGGTTTCTCACTTACCTAAGTTATTTGTAAATACAAGGTGGATATAAAGTTCATGTGCAATTTAAAATAATTTAACATAGTAAATTGCACATAAACTTTATGTCCATCCTGCATATATTCATTTTTATACCAAATTTTATATTTGAAATTTTATATTTTCATGGTAAAAATGAACCTAAAAAATATATAAGCTCCAGACCCCACAACCTGCATCTGCTCCCCAAATTGTGTGTACTAGTGTAACAGCCCCACTACAGCGGCAGGACAGCAAAATCTCCAGCCAAGGCCTTTAGTGATGTCTCTCTATGATCAAGAGGCATAAAAGATGCAAAGGAAAAAAAGAGAAAACCAAAGACCACTCCACCCCAAAGAAAGAACTACTAGTCGGCAGACATAAAACTTAAAGAAACCTCCCAAAGAATTATTTTTCATAGCATGCTAAGAAGCTTAAACAATTTTATAGAAAACATCATTACAGGGAACGGGGGAAGTGGGTAAGACCATGAACAGACATATGTGAAATACAGAGAAAGTAAAGGTAAGTGCTCTGACCTCTCTGAAGTTAGTAGCAAAAGCAAGGAAAAATAGAGAACTAGAAGGAAATCAGGTCTGTCGGAGGAATGGATTTTAATTCTCCAGTCCGAATGGCAGGTCCACCTCACTGTAGAGATAAGGAATAACTACATCAGAGCCTGATATCATTAGACATTCAAATCCAATGATCCATTCCCTGGCTCTGACTCCACACTCACTGGGCAACAGAAGAAGCTTGCCAAGTAGACATTCCCATACAGAATAGGGTAACCGGAGGACTCAACTCTCTAGAACAGCAGTTCTCAACCTGTGGGTCGCGACCTCTTTTTAGCAATTAAAATACATTGCGGCTTTAGGAAGGTTGAGGACCACTGCCCAAGAACCATTGACGGATGGATTTCTTATTTATTGTAAAGAGGAGTAACTATAGCACGATATCAGAATAGGAGGTCTCAGCCCTTACTTCCTCATAGAAACAGGGATTTAACAAATACCCATGGATGAAAATACCTTTACAAGAACTCAAGAATCTAATCAAAAGGTTCTGGCATGCTAGCAAAGTACAAAATATAAGAACAGCCACATTTAAAAGGGTAAGGTAAGGAGGACAGTTTCACCTTACCTTCATCACTCCTCCCCAGGCTAGCACACCGAAACACCAACAAAGACATTCTCCACCTGCAATTTCCCCCATGCGGGAAAGAGAGAATAGTGGGCATCTGACTTCCCTGGCCTTTCAGGGCACTTTCCAGGAAGTGTCTCACCCAAAACGTTGAGGAAATTGGCATGGCTTGATCACCTTCTTGATCAAAAGAAAAGGGGCTGGTGCTCACAGCAACTGACACGCAGATTTCAATAACCAGCCCATGGACTCCATAAGTGGCCCACCAGCTGTCCTACCTGGACCCCACAAGCCAATTGGCCCACCCATGGATCCCAGAAGTTGCTCATGTGCCCCTCTATGGCCACTGTCACACTAGCCCTCACAGATGACTTCCCATATCCTCCTATAGACAACACAGATTACAGCAGCTAGAGTGGTTCTCAGCAGCCAACTCAATGCTGCAGGATTGGAAGAGCATCAGCAGCAGACTAGACCAAGTAGACAGAATCAGTTAACTAAAAGGCATGTCATTTTAAATTATCTAGTCAGAGGAGACTCTATACTGTATCTCAGTCTGACCACTTTAGGGTAAATGATATTTTCTCTAAAATTGTTTGAGCTTCTTAGCAAACTATGAAAAATGACTCTGGGGGTTTCACTGAGTTTTATGTCTGCCTATCAGCCATAGGCCAGCAGGACTTATTGTCAAACAGGTGATGGACATATGAATTCACAAAGCCCCAAGGATGCCACATAGGTTGACCCTAAAAAGATCTGACTGAGACACTGTATACAGATGCTCCTTGACTTACAGTGGGGTTGCTCCTTGATAAATCCATCATCAGATGAAAATATCAAAAGTCAAAACACAGCCTTTTGGTTGTTTACCCTTGTGTTTAAGAGGCTGACTGGGAGCTGCAGCTTGTGCCACTGTGCAGCCTCATAAGAGAATATTGTACCATGTATTGCTATTCGAAGAAAAAATCAAAATTCAAAGTATTGTTTCTGCTGAATGCATAACACTTTTTCACCATCTTAAGTTGAAAAACTGTAAGTCAAACCATCATAAGTCAGGGACTATCTGTACAAAAGTTAGCTTGGCGCACATAGCTCAGGAAGTAGGGCGCCAGCCACATACACCAAGGCTGGCAGGTTCAAGCCTGGCCCAGGGCTACTAAACAATAATGACAACTACAACCAAAAAGTAGTCGGGCATTGTGGTGGGCACCTATAGTCCCAGCTACTCGTGAGGCTGAGACAAGAGAATCACTTAAGCTCAAGAGTTTGAGGCTGCTGTGAGATGCCACAGCAGTCTACTGAGGGTGACATAGTGAGAGTCTGTCTCAAACAAAAAAAAATTATCAAAAGTCAAAGACAAAGAGAAAATTAACCAATCACATTAAGTAGACCTGTATAAGACTGTCAGCATATTTCTCAGCAGAAACCTTGCTGGCTAGTAGAAAGTGGAGTGATATGTTCAAAATGCTAAAAGAAAAAAACTGCCAACCAAGAATTCTATACACAACAAAATTCTCTTCTAAAAATGAAGGGGAGATAAAGGCTTTCCCAGACAAAACAGAAGGAGAACTGCCTTATAATAAGTGCTATAAGAAGTTATTCAAGTTGAAGTAAGAGGAGGACATTGAATAGCAACACAAAAGCTTATGCAAGTAAAAATATAACTGGTAAAAGTAAATATACAGACAAATACAGACAAATATAACACTGTAATAGTAGTATTTAATCACTTTCAATCCAAGTATAAAAGTTAAAAGACAAAAATATTAGGAATATGGGTGGCACCTGTGGCTGAAAGGAGTAAAGCGCCGGCCCTGTATGCCAGAGGTGGCAGGTTCACACCCAGCCCTGGCCAAAAACCACAAAAAAAAAAAATTAGGAATAGCTTAACCACAAAAATTTGTGAAAGGATACACAATATCCATTCTGACATCAATAATATAAAGGCAGGAGAAGTAAAAGTGTGCAATGTTTATATACAAATGAATTTTTTATCAGCTTATAATAGACTGTTATAACCATAAAAAGTTTTATTCAAACCTCATAGTAACCATAAAGCAAAAATGTATAGTGGGTTAAAAAAAAGATAATTGTAAGATACATCATACCCAAAAAGTAAAGAATTACAAAATAGACAGAAAACAATGAACAAAATGGCAATTGCAAGTCCTTAATTTAAAATAGTTACTTTAAATGTAAATAAATTAAACTCACCAATCCAAAGATATATACTGGCTGAACGGACATAAAAAAATAAGATCCAACTATATGCTCTCTACAAGAGACTCATTTTAGATTTAAGCACATACCTAAGCCAAAAGTTGAGAGATGGAAAAAGATATCCCATGCAAATGGTAACCAAAAAAAGTGCTATATTTATATTACACAAAATACACTTTAAGTCAAAAACTATTACAAGAGACAAAGAAGTTATAATATAACAATAAAAGGATCAAGTCAACAGGAAGATATAACAATTATAAATACATATGCACCCAACAATCATGGCTTCTAAATATATAAAGCAAACATTTACAGATCTGAAGGGAGAAATAGACAGCAATACAATGATAGTAGAATTCAATACTCTACTTTCAATAGTGAATAGATCATTCAGACAGAAAATCAATAAGGAAATAATAAACTTAACACTACAGATCAAAAACAAAAAAGAAAGAAGACTCAAAATTGGACAAATGGGATTACATTGAACTAAAAAGTTTCTGCACCACAAAGAAAGCCATCAACAAAATTAAAAAGCAACCATGAAATGTGAGAATATATTTGTAAACTATATATGTGGTAGGAGGTTAATATTCAAAATATATAAGGCATGCCTATAGCTCATAACAAAATTAATATGTAAATAAGTAAATAAATAATCTGATTTAAAACAACGGACAGATGATGTGAGTAGACATTTCCCCAAAGAAAACACACAAATGACAAACAGGCATATGGAACAGTGTTCCGCAGCACTAATAATCAGGGAAATGCAAATCACAATGAGACACCATGTGCTAGGATGGCTATTAGCAAAAATAAAAAAGATAAGTGTTTGCAAAGATGTGGAGAAAAGGGAACCCTTGTCCATGTTGGTACAGATGTAAATTGGTGAAGCCATTATGGAAAACAGCATGCAAGTTCCTCAAAAAATTAAAAAAAGACTTACCATAGGAACCAGCAACCCCACTTTTGGGTACACAGCCAAAGGATTTGAAATCAGGATCTTGAAGAAATATTTGTACTCCCATGTTCATCATGGCATTATTCACAACAGCAAAGATATGGAAACAACATAAGTGTCTATCAATGGATGAATGGATGTTAAAAATGTGATACACACACACAATGGAACATTATTTATCAATGGAACATTAAATGAAAGAAGAAAATTCTTTCATTCTTAACATGAATGAACCTGGAGGACATTTTGCTGAGTGAGATAACCCAGAAATGAAGCAGAGAGTGGTGTGGTGGTTTTCAGGGGCTGGAGGGAGGGGGAAATGGGAAGATGTTGGTCAAAGCAAGTGGAGTTTCAGTTATGGAGCATGGATGATGCTAGGATCTGGTGTACAGCATGGTGACTAGAGTTAGTAGTAATGTACTTTACACTTGAAACTTGGTGAGATAGCGGATCTTATGTATTCTCACAAAAAAAAAAATTTAACTATGTTAGATGATGGATAAATTAATTAGTATGACTGTGGTAACCACTACACAATGCATAACATATTCCAAAACATCACATAGTATACCTTAAAGTTGTACAATTTTTATCTGTTAAGGATACCTCAGTAAAGTTGGAAAATAAATAAATAAAATTGGCCAGCTCATAAAAGCAGAGGGTAGAATGGTGGTTGCCATGGTCTGATGGAAGGAGGAAATGGGGGGGTTGTTGGACAGAAGGCACCAAGTTCCAGTTATGTGTGATGAAAAAGCCCCAGGGCAGCAATTTTCAACCAGCATGCTGTGTGGTGTGCCATGAGAGGATCTTAGGTGTGCCGAGAAAATTTCTAAAGATAATGAATTAAATTATTTTCAAAAGAAGTTCAAAGCACTGTAAGTATATTCTTTTTTTTTTCCTTCCATCCGAATTTTATTTTTACTTTTTTTACTTCGTTTTAATGAGAGAGTACAAACAACTAGCTAATAATGTTTGCATTTGCTAGGTAGAGTCCCTCTTGTAGGTGTGTCTCCCACCCAAGAGGTGTGCCATACTTCCTTACATTGTGCCCATTAAGTGGGAGCACCCAATCCCTTCCCCTCCTCCCCTCTCACCTTCCCTTGTTCCCCCATCCCCCAACTTGAATTGAGTTTTTCTCTTGTATAGACACGTATTAGGTTGTCCACTGGCTTCATATTAGTATTGAGCACATTGGATACTTGCTTTTCCATTCTTGTGATACTTTACTGAGAAGAATGTGTTCCAACTCCATCCAGGTTAATACAAAAGATATAAGGTCTCCATCTTTTTATGGCTCAATAGTAGTCCGTAGTATACATATACCACAGTTTATTAATCCATTGAGTTGATAGGCATTTAGGTTGTTTCCACAGCTTGGTGATTGTAAAGTGAGCTGTGATGAACAGTCTAGTGCAGTGGTTCTCAACATTCCTAATGCTGCAACACTTTAATGCAGTTCCTCATGTTGTGGTAACCCCCAACCATAAAATTATTTTCATTGCTAGTAGCAATGTTGCTAACCTTCCTAATGCTGCAACCCTTTATTACAGTTCCTCATGTTGTGGTGTCCCCCAACCCAAAAAATATTTTTTTTTGTAGTATCAACCAAAATAAATTTATTGTTGGGGGGCACCCCCA
>CAUYRH010161921.1:0-11488 GCA_963574655.1 Perodicticus potto
TTGTCTTTTTATCCTGTTAATAGTGTCTTTAATAGTCAAATGCTTTTACTTTTGATAAAGTTTAACGTACACATTATTTATTTTATGGATTGTGGTTTTGGTTTCAGGTGTAAGAACTTTTCATTGACATTTAGGTCACAAATATTTTCTCCTATACTTTTCTTAAAAGTGTCATACTTTTATGTTTTATAATTAGAACTATGATATATTGTAGATAATTTTTGTATAAAGTACTAGATTTAGGCCAAGGTTCACTTTTTGTATAGTGTAGGAGTCCAAGTGTTCTGCCATCATTTGTTGAAAAGACTATATTTTTCTCTATTGAATTGCTTTTGCTATGTTTTCAAAGTACAGTTGGGTCTGGGCAGCACCTGTAGCTCAGTGGGTAGGGTGCAGGCCACATACACCGAGGCCCTAGGGCTCGAACCTGGCCTGGGCTAGCTAAAACAACGATGACAACTGCAACGAAAAAATAGCCAGGCATTGTGGCACATGCCTGTGGTTCCAGCTGCTTGGGAGACTGAGGCAAGACAATTCCTTGAGCCCGGGAGTTTGAGGTTGCTGTGATCTGTGACGCCACGGCACTCTATCCAGGGCGGCAGCTTGAGACTCTGTTTCAAAAACAAACAAACAAATAAACAAAAAAACAGTCGGGTCTATTTCTAGACTATTTTGTTCAATTGGTCTGTATGTCCATCCCTCTGTCAATACCATACTGACATGATTAATGTAGTTTGATACTTAGTCTTATCTTTGAGTGGTATAATTCCTCCAGCATTATTGTTTTTCAAAATTGTTTTGCCTGTCCTGGGTCATTTGCTTTATTCCTGTGAGTATGAGTCAACTTGTGTATATCCACAAACATGCAGTGGAGATTTTAGTAGTAAAGTTGTTAAGCTTACAGATAATTTTGAGGAAGATTTCTGTGTTTATTCTTTTAATGAATGGATATGATGATTACCTCTATTTAGGTCTTTGATTTCTTCCATGGGCATCTCATACTTTTCAGCTTGTAGATTTAGTTCTTGTGTTATTTGGTGTAAAGTTAAGTATTTAATTTTTTAGTTATTATAAACAATACTGTGTATTTTAATTTTGGTTTCCAGTTTTTATTGCTAGCATGCAAAACTTATTAGTTAAACTATTCGGAAGATTGTTTGTTTTCTTTCTTTTTCCCAGTTTTTTGGGGCTTATTTTTAGATAATCACGCCAATTGCAAATAGAAACTCTTTTCTTCATCATTTCAAATATTCATGTCTTTAATTCCTTTTCTTATGTTATTGCACTGGCTAGGACTTCGGTACTGTGTCAAAGACGATAGGTGACAGTGGACCTGCTTGCCTATTTCTAATCTTAATGAGAAACATTCTGTCTTACACCATTAAGTTTAATATCATATGGAGGTTTTGTAGATGCCTTTTATTACCCAAAAAAGTTTCTTTTTTAGTATGTTATAAAGTTTTATGATGAATGGATTTTGAATTTTGGGACATTTTTTTCTACATCATTTGATACAATCATGTGGTTTTTCTTCTTCTGTTAATGTGGTATATAGCATTGGTTGATTCTGAATATTCAATCAGCTCTGCATTTACTACAATAAAATTTTTCCATGGCTTATTATTTTTCATAAATTGCTGGATTCAGTTTGCTATTTTTTTTTTTTTTGCAGTTTTTGGCCAGGGCTGGTTTTGAACCCGCCACCTCCAGCATATGGGGCTGGCACCCTACTCCTTTGAGCCACAGGTGCCACCATGGTTTGCTAATGTTTTGTTGAAGATTTGTGTTGAAAAGGGATATTGCTCTGTAGACTTCCTTTACTGACGGTCCCTGGATTACAGATATATGTTCCTGAGAATGTCTTTAGGATAGATTTGTTTGTAACTTGAATCCCTGATGGACAGTATATATATGATAATAATAGTAACAATACCATAATATCTCATATATGGTAATCATAATACAGTGTAATACTGTGGTAATAATATCCCTGTACTGTAATAAGTTACAGAAAGCATTGTGCTTTTTCTCTTAATTCAAACAAACAGAACATAAAAACAAGCATCCAAAAAGTTTACATAGGAGATAGAAGAAATTTTTAAAAAGAATTTTAAAGGTTAATACTCACCTAATACTGCATCAATGCTAGACTAATAATAGGAATGTTATGTTTATTTTGATTTTCTAAGCAAATCAATAATAACCTTTCGATAACTAATCCACTACACTACTTAGTAATAATTGATGTTTTCATTGGAGCACTGATTTTCACATTTTCCATTATTGTCACTTTATCTTTTATATTATAATTGTTCCAATAGTTGAGCTTCTGAAGGCTAATACTTTCCCAGTGAATACTGATTGTCTGGCCTATCTCTGAACACTTAATTATTTCTACTTTCATTTGTATTGTATTCATCTTTCTCTTCACTGCAGGCTCCCCTGGACTTGGAGTGACATTTCATTTTGGATTTAAGGTTATAAAGGTAAACATAGACTCACAAAGTCAAATGAAAAGGTTAAAATGAAAGTGATACCTGGCATAAGCATCTGTAAAAACAGTGGTACTAGACACTAGTGTAAAGACGCTGTGCTGATGAACTACTTACACCATGTGGGTTTGTTTACATGCATGGAAGAAACTAGCTCCCAAATTACTTATTTAATTATTTAATTAGAAATTATCCTTATGGGGAATCTTGGGAGCCAGCCTGTAAGTACAAAACACTGTAATTTGGGTCATCCTGCCTGTATTGTTTTTGTTTTGTTTTGATGTAAGAATAACGTTGACTTCATTAATGAGTTGGGAAGTGCCCCCTCTTTTTCTATTTTCTGGAAGAGATTTTATGAAATTGGTGTTATTTCTTAAGTGTTTAGTAGAATTTGCCAGTGAAACCATCTGGGTCAGGAGAATTTGTTCTCAGGTTCTTAGGTATGAATTACATTTAAAAAAATAGTCATATGATGATTCAGATTATCTATTTTAACTTGGATGACTTTTGGTAGTTTGCAGTTTCCAAGGAGTTGGTTCATTTCTTTCTGAGTTGTGAAATAAATGTGTATATAGGGGTTCTAGTATTTCCTTATAATCCTTGTAAAGGTCCCTTGAGTCTGTGGGAATATTCTCCTTTCTTAGCTGATACTGTTCTTTTCTGTCTTCTATGCTTTCTTCTTCATTGGTCATGCTAGAAGTTTATCAATTTTATGTTATATTTTGAAAGAACCAGAGTTTATTGATTTATTTATTATTTTTGTTTTCAATTTTATTGATTTTTTTTCTTTTGAGACAGAGTCTCATTATATTGCCCTCTGTAGAGTGCTGTGGTGTCACAGCTCACAGCAACCTTGAACTCTTGGGCTTAAGTGATTCGATTCTCTTGCCTCAGCCTCTCAAGTAGCTGGGACTACAGGTGCCCGCCACAATGCCTGGCTATTTTTTTGTTGTTGTTGTAGTTGTCATTGTTATTTTAGCTGGCCTGGGCTGGATTTGAACCTGCCAGCCTCAGTGTATGTGCCCGGCGCCATAACAACTGGGCTATAGGCACCAAGCTGTCAATTTTATTGATTTCTAACCTTGTTTTTACATATTGCATTTTGTCTGCCTGCTTTTTGTTTCCTGAGAAGGAAGCTTAGATTATTTATTTGAGATGTTTATTTTTTCTAGCATAAACACTTATTGATATAATATATTTACCTAACACATTCTTTTAGTTGTATTCCACACATTTTGAGCATATTATTTTCCTGTTCACTTAATTGAATATGTATTTAAGTATGTTTCTTAATTTTTAACTATTTGGAGATTTTCCTGGTATGTTTCTGATATTAATTTCTAGTTTAATTCCAATTTGGGTAAGAGAAGATACTTAGTACAATTTAAACTATTTTACTTTTTTAAGACATGTTTTATGGCCCAATATGTGGATGATCTTAGTGAATGTTCCATATACATAAAACTATGAATATTTTGCTGTTATTGGGCCAAGTGTTTTAGAAGTTTAAACCAGATCCTGTTTGATAATGTTATTCAGTTCTACCTCTTAGATAATTTCCTTTCTAGGAGTTTTTATGATTCTTAAGACACAGGTATTGCAGATCTCAATCATGGATTTGTTTATTTCTCCTCTTAGTCCTGTCAGTTTTTGTTTTAGATATTTTGAAACTCTGCTTTAAGGTGCATGCACATTTAAAATTATTAAATCTTCTTAGTGAATTGATTCTTTTATCATTATTTAATGTTTTCCTTTATCAAGAGTATTTTCATTGTTAGTGAAATCTACATTTCTGATATTAAATGAGACAATCTGGGTTTTTTTTGATTATGGTTTGAATGGTATGTGTTTTCCCATCCTTTTACTTTTAATCTATATGTATCGTAAAATTTGATGTGAGATTTCGTAGATGACATATGGTTTTTGTCATGGGGATTTATCAGTTTTACCAGTCTCCTTTAATAGGTGTGATTTGACCAAGATTGAATGCAATTATTGATACATCTCCATTTTAAAATTTGTTTTCAGTTTGTTTCCTCCCTTTTGTTTTCCTGCTTCCCATTTCTTGCTTTTCTGTGTTTACATGAACTTTGCAATTTGAATAAATTTAATATAAATATTAAAAGTTAATTAAGATAAAGAGCTTTTTGGATATATTTCTTTTAAAAATTTTAGTGGGTGCTTAGTAATTACAATATTCATATGCAACTTGCTCACTACCTATTAGGTTCTTTTATCTTCCCTGCTTTTTAGTACACTCGTTTTATTTTATTTTATTTTATTTTTATTTTTCATTTTTTGTAAGGTTGTCATCATTACATCAATTCCTTGAATGTATTCACATCTTAAAAGTTTAAAGCATAGAATCACTGATTTAAAGTTGGCTTTTTTTCTCATGTCAAATATCTCTATCTACACATTATTTCAGAAGGCATTCCTTCTGTGTATTTCATGGGGTCAACTAAGTGATGTATTATAGCTGAAGGCTTTTCCACATTCATTACCGTCATCAGGTTTTTCTCCAGTGTGATGTCTCTGATGTTTTTTAAAGGATGAATCATGACTGTAGGCTTTTTCACAGCAGTTGTATTCATATGGTTTCACTCCTATATGAACAGTTTTATGGTTACTAAGGTATATCCTCTGCCTAAAGGCTTTCCCATATTCCTTACATTTGTAGGCTCTTTCTCCAGTATGGATTCTCTGGTAATGTGTTAGATATGCTCTATGAATAAAGGTTTTACAACATGCAGTGTGTGCATAGCCTTTCAAGGTTTTTCCACATTCATTGCAAGTGAAAGGTTTCTCTCCAGAATGAGTCCTCAAATGTTCAATCAAGCTAATGTTCTGGCTGAAAGCTTTCTGACACTTATCACACGTGTAGAGTTTCTCCCCAGTGTGAGTTCTATAATGTTGATTAAATGATGCGCCACGTCTGAAGACTTTGCAGCATTCCTTGTATTCAAAGGGTTTCTCACCAGTATGAATTCTCTGGTGTGTACTAAGTGTTGCACTTTGACTAAAGACCCTTCCACATTCTTTACATCTGAAAGGTTTCTCACCAGTATGAATTCTCATGTGTTCAGTAGGGTGAATGGGTTGTTTGAAGATATTTTTTGCATATATTACATTCTTAGGTTTTTGGTTTTATATAAATTTTTGGATGATTAATCAAATCTAATTTGTATTTGTTCCTCTTTCTAGGTGTATCACATTTATGACGCCTCCGTTCTGTAATAACATTTGAACTCACAATGATATTTTCCCCAAATTTGTTAGTTTCTTGGCCTCTCTTCTTACGGGTCAAGATGGTTTGTCTCATATCTGTCACACAGGTTTGTCGGTGCCTTTATAGCACATCATCATATTTGGAGACTTCTCAATGTGGAATAAATGATATCATCTTTCATGACCCTTTCTATCAGAATGCCATAATATAATTGTTCTTGAGAAATGGAATTCTTTGCAGTTGACTTACTGGTTTCTCTTTTACTCTTCAAGTCTGAACTGGGATCTTCTAGGCCTTCTTTCTCTGTCGTCCATAGTTCTTCTCCTTTCTTCAACTGGAAAATCACACTAGGTTTAGAAAGTTGATATCCTACTGACACCAAGTTCCTGTAGTTCTCTAGCATCACTTCTCAGTACAGATCCTGGTGAGCAGTGGCCAGTTGCCGCCACTCATCCTGGGTGAAGTCAATAGATATGTGGTTGAAAGTCAACAGTTCTTGGTATTCTGATGCTGGGGGTACAGTAGTCATTTCATTCTCTGAGTTTTCTCCTTGGATCACATCAACATCCTGAGATAACAGAACTTCTTCAATCGTTTTGGTCACATTTTCCCCCTGGGGTGCCTCCTCATTAGCCTTCTTTGGATGGTGCAACTTCACCCAGCTGCTGGTAGTGGGCAGAGTGATCAGGAGCTGCTGTGGCATGAGGATGCCCTCCTGAGCTTGTCCACTTCTGGTGAGGAAATTTCCAGACCTCTCATCAGAGACTTCAAGGTTGTGTGGTCCTCCTCAGATCACAATGACTTGTTCTCAGGACTTGGGCTCCTTAGGAGAAGAGCTGTGAATGTCCTTGAGATTGAAGCTTGTGTCCCTGCAGCACCAGGATTTGGTGCTGCTGGAGGCTGCTGGTGACTTTAACAACTATGCCAGATTCCCCTCCTAAATTAAGCACTGGTTTCCTTGGGAGGCAGCCAGCTAAGTAGGTTTGAGTACCGTCTCAATACTCAGATCGGCCGTGAGTGCAGATAGACCACAGATTCAGATGTGAGTGAGTTCGTTTTAGGGTTTTCAGCTGCAAAGATGGACATCACGTTAAGAGATTTTGTTCTATTTCAGCCTTTTATAAACAGGCCACATTTCACTCAATGCATTCATTCTCCAAAATTCATCCAGGGGTTAAGTAGTCGTCTTTAAGAAGCCCAGAGCACCTCCAGACTGGACGAGGGTCTTTTCCAAATTCACACCAAGAGCCCGCCTAGTGTGGGTGGACTTTCCCAGCCACACCTGAGAAGCGAAGATTTGGGGGCCAGAATGAGAGGAGTGCCCTAAACTGGTTTTTTATTTGTTTATTTATTTATTTATTCATTTATTTAGAGACAGAGTCTCAGTATGTCGCCCTCGGTAGAGTGCCTTGGTGTTACAGCTCACAGCAACCTCTAACTCCTGGGCTTAAGCGATTCTCTTGCCTCAGCCTCCCAAGTAGCTGGGACTACAGGCACCCGCCACAACGCTTGGCTATTTGTTTTGTTGTTGTTGCACTGTCACTGTTGTTTAGCAGGCACAGGCTGGGTTCGAACCTCCAGCTTCAGTGTATGTGGGCGGCGCCCTTAACCACTGAGCTACCGGCGCCGAGCCCCTGAACTGTTTTTTTGCAGACTGGGGAGAGGTAGCATTTCGCTGGCCATTGCTCTAATGCTGGGGCTGGCGACAGGGGCCAAGCCTATCCGGCCTCTGGTCTCCTAGGCCGTGGCCACGCGTCTCACGCGGCCTCTGCCCACGCTGCGTCTGCCCTTCACACGCTCTCTCTGGTGTCACCTGCAACGCGAGGAACCCTCGCCCTGGTACTGGCAGTGTGCTGGTCCAACCCACCGTGCGCGGGCACGTCGTCTGCGCGCGCGGGCACGTCTTCCCCTGTGCTCCTTACATCCAGCCGGCGGCCCCGCCCACGACGAGGGCAGCTGTTGAGCCCGCCGGCTCGGGAAAGCTGCGCGCGCCTCCCAACGGGATATACTTGTTTTAAATACGTATTACCACTGTATGTATTGAGAACCACATTAGACAATGGTAAAACTATTTTTAACATTGATAAAGCTAGTCCTTTTTTATACTGAAGTTAAATTCACATAGCATATAACATGCTACATTTTAACATGTAAATTTCTTGTGGAATTTAGTGTATTTACAATGTTGAGCAACCACTATCTCTTTTTACTTTAAAATATTTTCCTCATTACAGGAAAACACCCTTTATCAATTAAGTCATCATTTTGCGTCCTTCCTCCCCCATTCCCTAATAGCCACTGATCTATTTTCTCTTTATGGATCTGTGTATTCTGGAGATATGATATAAAAATGCATATGTTATGTGACCTTTTGTTTCTGGCTTCTTTCACTTATTGTGTTTCTGAGGTTAGTCCATATTGAAGTATGTGTCATAATTCATTCATTTTTATGACTGAGTAATATTCAATTATTTATATATGCCACACTTTGTTTATCCCTTTATCCTTTTAGACATATGGGTTATTTCCACCTTTTGGCTGTTGTGAGTGATGCTGCTATCAATATTTGTGTATAGTGCCTGTGAGTATATGCTTAAGAGTGGAATTGCCAGGTCATTTGACAATTTTATGTCTAACTTTTGACACAAGAATGTCTTCCATAGTAGCTACACTTTTAAGATTTCCACCAGCAATATACAAGTGTTCCTACTTATCCATATCCTTTCTAGCACTTGTTATTCACTCTTTAAAAAATTAAAGCCATTCTAGTGAATATAAAGTAATAGTCATTGTGATTTTGACTTTCATTTCTTTAATGGCCAATAATGTCGAAAATCTCTTCATGTTTTTAGAAGAGACTTCTTTAAACAGTAACTTCTTTAGAAAATTGTCTATTCAAGTCTGTTGTCAATTTTTCATTCAATTGTTTTTCTTTTTTCTTTTTCTTTTTTGAGACCGAGCCTCAAGCTGTCTCCCTGTGTAGAGTGCGGTGGCATCACAGCTCACAACTTCCAACTCGTGGGCTCAAGCGATTCTCCTGCCTCCGCCTCCCAAGTAGCTGGGACTATAGGTACCCGCCACAATGCCTCGCTATTTTTTGCAGCCGTCATTGTTGTTTGGCAGGTCCGGGCTGGATTCAAACTGGCCAGCTCAGGTGTATGTGGCTGGCACCTTAGCTGCTTGAGCCACAGGCGCCTAGCCGATTGTTTTTCTTTTTGTCTTTGAATTGAAAAAGCCCTTTCTATATTCTGTGTATTAAACCAATATAAGATATATGTGACCTAAAAGTATTATTCTTCATTCTGTGGATTACCTTTTCACATTCTTGATACTGTTCTTTGATGCACATAAATGTTTGCTTCAAAAAAATTTTTTATTAACTCTCACTAATGTATTATATTTTGTTATTGCTTGTTCTTGAATGTGAATCTAATACTCCATCATAAAATCTAAGGTCATGTGGATTTACTACTATGTTTTTTTCTAACAGTTTTATAATAGTTTTGTAATTTTAGTTGTTGTATTTAGGTCATTTATCCTTTTGAGTTAAACTTTGTATATGGAATAAAGTGGGGGTCCAGTTCTATTCTTTGCATGTGGTTATACAGTTATCCAAGCACCATTGGTTGAAAAAAGTTATTCTTTCCACATTCAAAGGTGTTGGTACCCATGTTAAAAACAAATTGGGTTTATTTCTGGACTTTCAGTTCTATTCTGTTGTTCTGTTCATCTGTACTGACGCCAGTACCACTGTTTTGATTACCAGTAGTTTTGTAGTAAATTTTCAAATTAGAAAATGTTAGTTCTCTAACTTTGTTTTTGGTTTTCAGTATTGTATTAGCTATTGGGAACCACTTGTATATTCATATGAATTTGAGGATCATCCTTTTGTTTCTTAAAAAATGATTATAATAACGTTGATAGGGATTGAATTGCATTTTGTAAACCACTATGGAGAATACTGCCATCCTCCCAAAATTAAAGTCTTCCAATTCATGAACATGAGGTGTCATTTAATTTATTTGGGTACTCTTTTATTTTTTTAAAAATTGTTTTTTATTTTTTCCATGGTACATTTTTTTGTTTTGTTTTTTTTTTTTTTTTACCTCTTTCATTAAATTTATTTCTAGTTATATTTGGGGGGGATGCTATTGGAAATGAAATTGTTGTCTTAATTTCTTTAGCTTATTCATTACCGGTGAATTGATTTATGTGTATTGGCTTTATACCTTGAAACTTGGCTGAATTCATTCCCTATCTTTAGTCTTTCCGTTCCCCCCACCCCGCTGTGGAAACTATGGGATTTTCTATATATAGAATCATGCTATCTATAAATAGATACAGTTTTGTGAATTATATTCCAATTTGGATCCCTTTTACTTTTTATTGCTTAATTGTTCTGGCTAGGACTACCACTAAAATGTTAAATATTAAAGGTGAAGCCTACATCCTTATTTTGATTCTGATCATAGAGGTAGGCTTTCAGTCTTTCACCATTGAATATGATGATATCTGTGGGTTTTTTTAAATATAAATTCCCTTCTAATCCTAATTTTCTGGGGGTATTTTTAATCATGAAAGAGTGTTGAATTTTGTCAAATGCTTCATCTGCATCTAGTTACATGATCATGTTTTTTTTCTTTGTTCCATTAATATGGTATATTTTATTGACTGATTTTATTATGTTGAAGAACCCTTGCATTACTGGGATAAATCCCAGTTGGTTATGGTGTATAACCCTTTTAATGTGCTGTTTTATTTTATTTGCTAATATTTTGTTGAGAATTTTTGAATCTGTAGTAATAAAGGATATTAGTTTATAGTTTTCTTTTCAGAAATTTACATTTATATTTTGTGTGTTCTTTAAGAGAGATTTATAATTACTATTTTATTCACTTGTTTTTTTAAAATCATATAAAAAAGAAGAATTACATACCCCAAATGCAATAATGCTGGCTTTTATATTTACTTATATACCAGTGATCTATCTTTCTTTATAGGGTTTCTCATATAATAATAATCTTTGGTTTCAACTTGCTCAACTTCCTTTAGCAAGTCTTGTAGCAACAAACTCTTAGCTTTTGTTTGTCTGGGGATGCTATCATTTTGGAAGGATAGTTTTGCTCATCACAAAAATTTTGGTTGGTACATTTTTCCTTTTTTTTTTTTTGTTATTTAAGTACTTTAAATATATAATACAATTATCTTATAGCCTCTGTGTTTCCTTATTTGAAATAAGATGTTAATTTTATTAAAGATCCTTTTAAATGGATGAGTTACTTCTCTAGCCTGTGTTAAAGATTATTCCTTTATTTTTAGCTTTCATTGGATTGATTATAGTCTATTCTAATAAGGACTTTTTTGAGTCTACCACTGAGATTCTTGTATGTTTACACTCCTATCTTTCATATTTGGGAATTTTTGGCTATTCCTTCTTCAAGGTTTTTTTTTTTTTGAGACAGAGCCTCAAGCTGTCACCTGGATAGAGTGCTGTGGCATCACAGCTCACAGCAACCTCCAACTCCTGGGCTCAAGCGAGTCTCGTGCTTCAGCCTCCCAAGTAGCTGGGACTACAGGCACCTGCCACAACGCCCGGCCATTTTTTGTTTGCAACCACCATTGTTGTTTGGCGGGTCCGGGCTGGATTCAAACCCGCCAGCTCAGGTGGATGTGGCTGGCGCCTTAGCCCATTGAGCCACAGGCGCCGAGCCAAGGTTTTTTTTTTTTTTTTTTTTTTTCCACCTTGTATAAAAAGATTCATTATTAT
>CAUYRH010161924.1:0-10313 GCA_963574655.1 Perodicticus potto
ACACCTGAGCTGGCGGGTTCGAATCCAGCCCGGGCCCGCCAAACAACAATGACGGCTGCAATCAAAAAATGGCCAGGCGTTGTGGCGGGCGCCTATAGTCCCAGCTACTTGGGAGGCGGAGGCAAGAGACTTGCTTGAGCCTAGGAATTAGAGGTTGCTGTGAGCTGTGATGCCACGGCACTCTACTCAGGGTGACAGCTTGAGGCTCTGTCTCAAAAAAAAAAAAAAAAAAAAAAAAGGAGAAGAAGAAGAGTAAGTAAAAGAAGCAGGACGCAAAACTACATATTGAATAATTCCATTTATGTGAAATTTGCCTTAGGTCTTTGAAAGTAGTTGCTTATGGCTGGGGGTAGAAGTGGGAACTTTTAAGAGAAATGGAAATATTCTAAAATTGGACTGTAGGGATGGTACACAACTCTATAAATTCACTAAAAATTTTTTTTTTTTTGAAGCAGAGCCTCAAACTGTCACCCTGGGTAGAGTGCTATGGCATCACAGCTCACAGCAACCCCCAATTCCTGGGCTCAAGCGAGACTCCTGCCTCAGCCTCCCAAGTAGCTGGGACTACAGTTGCCTGCCACAATGCCCGGCCATTTTTTTTTTTTTTTTTTTGTAGGGACAGAGTCTCACTTTATCGCCCTTGGTAGAGTGCTGTGGCATCACACAGCTCATAGGAACCTCCAACTCCTGGGCTTAGGCGATTCTCTTGCCTCAGCCTGCCGAGTAGCTGGAACTACAGGCGCCCGCCACAACACCCGGCCATTTTTTGGTTGCAGCCGTCATTGTTGTTTAGCGGGCCCAGGCTGGATTCGAACCCGCCAGCTCAGGTGTACATGGCTGGCGCTGAGCCAATTCACTAAAATTGTTGAATTACACATTTAAAAATGTGAATCTTATAGCATACAAATTTTAAAGAATTGACATTGATAGGTTAGTAAGGCCTCCTAGTAAGTGCCTGAGAACCGGAACTATGACAAGATAGAAATGGGGCTGCCTGATCAAGAGTGAGACCTCATTTCTATTAAAAATAGAAAACAAGGGGCAGCACCTGTGGCTCATTGAGTAGGGTGCTGGCCCCATATACCAAAGGTGACAGGTTCAAACCCGGCCTCGGCCAAACTGCAAAATAGAAAAATAGCCAGGCGTTGTGACGGGCGCCTGTAGTCCCAGCTACTCAGGAGGCTGAGGCAAGAGAATCACTTAAGCCCAGGAGTTGGAGGTTGCTGTGACCTGTGTGACGCCTCGGCACTCTACCGAGGGCAATAAAGTGACACTCTGACTCTACAAAAAAAAAAAAAAATAGAAAACAAGAGCGGCACCTGTGGCTCAAAGGAGTAGGGTGCCCACGTATGGCCTCATACGCCGGAGGTGGCGAGCTGAAACCCAGCCCCAGCCAAAAACCACAAAAAAAACATAGAAAAACAAGCCAGGCATCACGGCGGGTGCCTGCAGTCCCAGCTACTCAGGAGGCTGAGACGGGAGGATTGCTTGAGCCCAGGAGTTTGAGTTTGCTGTGAGCTGTGATGCTATGGCACTCAACCCAGGGTGACAGAGTGAGAGACTGCAAAAAAAAAAGTAGAGATGGTAAGAGGTGTGGCATAAAGCAGTTAATGTATTTTTTTATCACTCTACTAACAAGGAGAGTAAGTGTATTTTAAATGGGAAGAAAATCATTCATATTGTTGTGGTTTAAAAGCAATGAATAATAAGGATAGATAAATAAATTTAAGCTTGTCAGTGAATATTCTATGATTATTAGTAGAAATAAAATCATTTCTCTGTCTCCTAAATTATTAGAGATTAAAACCCTGTAAAACAAGGCCGGGTGTGGTGTCTCATACCTGTAATCCCAGCACTTGGGAGGCCACAGTGAGTGGATTGCCTAAGCTTACAGTTTCAAGGCCAGTCTGAGCCAGAGGGAGACCTCATCTCTAAAAATAGCTGGGTGTTGTGGCAGTCTCCTGTAGTCCCAGCTACTTGGGAGGCTGAGACAAGAGAATCACTTAAGCCCAGGAGTTAGAGGTTGCTGTGAGCTATGATACCATGACACTCTACTGAGGGTGACAAAGCAAGACTCTGTCTCAAAAAAAAAAAAAAGCCTGAACTGTTATAACAATGAATGTACTAAAGACAAACTCATCTATCAAAAGAAGAAGACTTGGCTCGGCGCCTGTGGCTCAAGCAGCTAAGGCGCCAGCCACATACACCTGAGCTGGCGGGTTCGAATCCAGCCCAGGCCCGCCAAACAACAATAACGGCTGCAATCAAAAAATGGCTGGGTGTTGTGGTAGGCGCCTGTAGTCCCAGCTACTTGGGAGGCGGAGGCAGGAGACTTGCTTGAGCCCAGGAATTGGAGGTTGCTGTGAGCTGTGATGCCACAGCACTCTATCCAGGGTGACAGCTTGAGGCTCTGTCTCAAAAAAAAAGAAGAAGAAGACTTTTAGGCAAAGTCAAAAAAACTCTACTGACTATAAATGACACACCTAAACAAGGTGACCCAGAAAGATTTAGTGACACTTCTTAGTGTATAATTCCTTCCCCCAGAAAAGAGATAGATGGACCTGGCTCGGCATGCGCAGCTCAGTGGGGAGGGCGCCAGCCACATACACCGAGGCAGGCAGGTTCGAACCCAACAGTGCTAAACAACAGTGACAACTGCAACAACAACAACAAAAAAAAAATAGCCAGGCGTTGTGACAGGTGCCTGTAGTTCCAGCTACTTGGGAGGCTGAGGCAAGAGAATCACTTGAGCCCAAGAGTTTGAGGTTGCTGTGAGCTGTGATGCCATAGCACTCCACCAAGGGCAACATAGGGAGACTCTGTCTCAAAAAAAAAAAAAAAAAAGAAAGAAAGAAAGAAAAAGAAATAGATGGTCCTACTTTATAATGTTCGGTACTGGCCTCCATAACCAGATACGAAAATTGGCCACTTGGGATGTACTGGAAGCAGACATCACCCGGGAGGAGTGCATGTTTGCTCTCTGGCTCCTGTTGGGCTGTGGGTGACGTCTGGAGTCTTCAGGAGGACTGTGGGTGAAATGTGTACCCGCTGCCAATCATGGAGCTAGTTAGTGGCTTTTATCATTTAATGACATAAGCAGTCATTAAATAAAGTAAATGTTTATAAAAATGCTAATACCATTAGGTTTTTTTTTTCCATGTTTAATTCTTTTTTTTTTTTAATTAAATCATAGCTGTGTACATTAATGCAATCATGGAGTACAATGTGCTGGTTTCTTTTTTTTTTTTTGAGGCAGAGCCTCAAGCTGTCACCTTGGATAGAGTGCTGTGGCATCACAACTCACAGCAACCTCCAATTCCTGGGCTCAAGAGTCTCTTGCCTCCGCCTCCCAAGTAGCTGGGACTACAAGCGCCCGCCGCTATGCCTGGCCATTATTTGGTTGCAGCCGTCATTGTTGTTTGGTGGGCCCAGGCTGGATTCGAACCCGCCAGCCCGCCAGCTCAGATGTACGTGGCTGGCGCCTTAGCCCATTGAGCCATAGGCGCCGAGCCAATGTGCTGGTTTCTTATACAATCTGAAATATTTTCATCAAACTGGTTAACATAGCATTCATGGCATTTTCTTAGTTATTGCGTTAAGACCTTTATATTCTGCATTCAGTCAGTAAGTTTCACCTGTACCCTTCTAAGATGCACTGTAGGTGTGATCCCACCAATTACCCTCCATTAGGTGGTTTTATCAGTAACATTTATTATAACAGACAAGGCTTCTAGTACTTTATTTCAAAACAATATCACACCGAATGGTAAAAAAATCAAGTATCTGGTTTCAACTAAGGCAGTTTGCGGGGTCTGCTCCCATCAGAGCAGAGTGGAAGGCCAGAGAATGTCACCTGCTGCTCCATAGTTGGTGCTGATCATGTCGGCAGCAGTAAAGATCAGGAGTCGGCTGTAAGGGTGGGTCCTAGAAATCACCTAATAGCCATGATGAAACTGCAGTCTCCACCTCGGCAACACTGCCGGGCTTATGCAGCGTCACAATGCGAATGTCCTTATGTTTAAGGGATTTATGTGAGCTGTTAAAGTCCCAAATAGAAAAAAAAAAAAAAAAAAAGTACCAAATAGGGCAGCACCTGTGTTTCAGTGGGTAGGGCACCGGCCCCACATACCGAGGGTGGCTGGTTTGAACCCGGCCCGGTCAAACTGCAACAAAAAAATAGCCGGGCGTTGTGGAGGTTGCTGTGAGCTGTGTGATGCCATGGCACTCTACCAAAGGCGATAAAGTGAGACTCTGTCTCTAAAAAAAATAATAATAATTAAAAATAAAGTCTCAGGCTCGGCGCCTGTGGCTCAACGGGCTAAGGCGCCAGCCACGTACACCTGAGCTGGCAGGTTCGAATCCAGCCCAGGCCCGCCAAACAACCATGACGGCTGCAACCAGAAAATGGCCAGGTGTTGTGGCGGGCACCTGTGGTCCCAGCTACTTGGGAGGCAAAGGCAAGAGACTCACTTGAGCCCAGGAATTGGAGGTTGCTGTGAGCTGTGATGCCACAGCACTCTATCCAGGGTGACAGCTTGAGGCTCTGTCTCAAAAAAAAAAAAAAAAAATCTCAAATAGAATAAGAGTCAAAATTCTCTTATCCCTGATGAGGACCACTGTGCAGTCACAACTGAGTTACAGTGCTTCTTCTGGAAGCGAGGAGACAGTCCATTATTTTGGGTTTTTTCCTCAATGATCTAACATATATTAATGTCAAATTTAATTGTTTTCCAGGATAAATTGTTTTTGCAGCTATCATATGTTAGACATCAGATTTGGAAAAACCGTCTTAATATTTAGGCTTTCCGGTTAGCTTGGTATGCCTGGTGAAAGGGCTGCCAGTATTAATTCAGACTTAAAGGAAAAGAATTTCTTTCAGTTAAAGTACTATAAATAAGCACAGACAGAATTTAAAAGTTAGGAAACGTCTTAGTGTCAGAGAATAACATCTGCTAAAGCTAATTAAAGTTTAATATGTTTAATAAATGTGATTGTTACAGACCAAAAAATCATTAAAGTGCTGTAGAAATTGTTAAGTTACCATCAGGCCACATAATAAATTGATGATTTTTCTCATTCTAAATTAATGCAAATTCCCGTTGTACTGTATTTAATTATGAACAAAATGGTGCCTTTGACTCAGATTTCAATGAAAATCTTCATTTTTTTACTTTTAAGACTCCAAGTGGGAAATTCAATTAACATTATGAAAGACACACAGAAATGTGGCATTTAACTATACAATATATATCAAGCTTCCCATTTACTCAGAAGCTTTTCCAGCCCTCACTGGCCCCTTCCTTCAGAAATCCTTTTCGGCCTCAAAAATGTGATGCTTCCATTTAGTTTTTTTCAAGCATTTGAGAGAATTATTGCCCTTGTGTACTCTGGATGCTGAATAATAAATTAATAAAGGTTCTTTCTGGTTCTCCTTTAGTTCCTATTCTAACATTTTTATGAGAGATTTAAGGTAGCATATAAGCTATAATTATAACCAAAAAAAGACAGTGGTTTCTTTAACACAAAAGCAATGTTTTCATCACAAAAAATTGATAATTGTGATTAAATATAAGGAAAAAAAGGTATAGCCTCTCCCATTCTAACCATTATTATGTTTCTTTGTTTATTTGTTTTTATTCATGTTTCTATCTACATAGTGTGTGTTAATGTAGATGTACTTTTTTTTTGGTGACAAAGTCTCACTCTGTCACCCTGGGGTAGAGTGCTATGGCGTCATAGCTCACAGCAACTTCAAATGCTTGGGTGCAAGCGATCCTCCTGTTTCAGCTTCCCTAGTAGCTGGGACTACAGGCACCTGCTATGATGCCCGACTATTTTTTTCTATTTTTAGTAGAGATAGGATCTTGCTCTTGCTCAGGCTGATCTCAAACTTGTGAGCTCAAGCGATCTACCTGCCTCAGCCTCCCAGAGAGCTAGGAATTAAAGGTGTGAGCCACCATGCCTGGCCAGATGTACATAATTTTTCAATATAATTTTAGCTATATCCTGTGTCCAGTTTTATAGGCTTTTTCACTCAACGTTACATTGGGATTTTTTTCCTCATGTTAAATATTCTTCAAACTTTTTTTTTTGCGGTTACTGGCTGGGGGCCTGGTTTGAACCCACAACCTCCAGTATATGATGGCCTTCGAGCCACAGGCACCTCTCTCTTTGAATTTTTTTTTTTTTTTTTTTTTTTTGTAGAGACAGAGTCTCACTTTTTTGCCCTCGGTAGAGTGCTGTGGCGTCACACAGCTCACAGCAACTTCCAACTCCTGGGCTCAGGCAATTCTCTTGCCTCAGCCTCCCGAGTAGCTGGGACTACAGGCGCCCGCCACGACGCCCGGCTATTTTTCTGTTTTGCAGTTCGGCCGAGGCCGGGTTTGAACCCACCACCTTCGGTATATGGGGCCAGCGCCCTACTCGATGAGCCACAGGCTCTGCCCTCTTTTTTTTTTTTTTTTTTTTTTGAGACAGAGTAGAGTACTGTTCACAGCTCATAGCAACCTCAAGCTCTTGGGTTCAAGTGATTCTCTTGCCTCAGCTTCCCGAGTGGCTGGGACTACAGGCGCCCGCCACAACACCCTGTTATTACATTTCCCTCATTTTCCTTCTTAGATTCAGATGCCACCGGCCATGCTCCACACGTGCGCCTGGTCTGGGTGTGTCTTTGGTCTCTCCTCGCAGTGTTCTGTCCCCTCAGTTTGGCCTTGTAGTTTTAATCAGTGGGTCACTTCTTTGTAAATCTTACAAACTGATAGTAAGAGGTCTTACCAGGTTCTAAATGTGAATTTTTCTCCCTTGGCAATGATTCTGCACATGCTGTGCATCCCATTTCCTCCGATAGCTGTGCCAGAACCCACACAGGGTCGAGGATGGTCCAGGATTCAGAATTTCTCGTCACTTGTGCACCTCCAGATTTTTTTTTTTGAGACAGAGCCTCAAGCTGTCACCCTGGATAGAGTGCTGTGGCATCACCGCTCACAGCAACCTCCAACTCCAGGGCTCAAGTGAGTCTCCTGCCTCCACCTCCCAAGTAGCTGGGACTACAGGCGCCCGCCACAGCACCCGGCTATTTTTTAGTTGCAGCCATCATTGTTGCTTGGCGGGCCCGGGTTGGATTCAAACCCACCAGCTCAGGTGTATGTGGCTTAGCCGCTTGAGCCACAGGCACCGAGCCAGCACCTCCAGATTTTAGTGGTCGTTTATCTTCACTCCCTAGATCTGTTCTTTGAATGTGGTTATAAAACAGCCATATTCCAGTATGTCATTTTATCATTTATTAGTTGAAATTTTCTGTAGAGGAAAACTTCATTTTTTCTCATCAACTATTTGATTACCCTGAAGAATTTTTTTTTTTTTAATTTTTACAATTTTTGTAGTTTTTGGCTGGGGCTGGGTTTGAACCTGCCACCTCCAACATATCTCTTTTTTTTTTTTTTTTTTTTTTGAGACAGAGCCTCAAGCTGTCACCCTGGATAGCTCACAGCAACCTCCAATTCCTGGGCTCAAGCGAGTCTCTTGCCTTTGCCTCCCAAGTAGCTGGGACTATACGCGCCCGCCACAACGCCCAGCCATTTTTTGATTGTAGCCATTGTTGTTTGGCGAGCCCAGGCTGGATTCGAACCCACCAGCTCAGGTGTCCATGGCTTGCGCCTTAGCCCGTTTAGCCACAGGCGCCGAGCCCAGACTCTCTCTTTTTTTTTTTTTTTTTGAGACAGAGCCTCAAGCTGTCACCCTTGATAGAGTGCTGTGGTGTCACAGCTCACAGCAACCTCCAATTCCTGGGCTCAAGCGAGTCTCTATCTCTGCCTCCCAAGTAGCTGGGACCACAGGTGCCCACCACAACACCCGGCCATTTTTTAGTTGCAGCCGTTGTCGTTTGGCGGGCCCAGGCTGGATTCGAACCCGCCAGCTCAGGTGTATGTGGCTGGCGCCTTAGCCCGTTGAGCCACAGGCGCTGAGCTATCTCTTGATTGTCTTTTATTTACCAGTTTTCGGAATCATGAATGAATGAACTAGCATCTTCCATTTCCAGCTCCTATATTATTGTGAAGTCACAGGCTTTAACATTTGATGTGTTTCAATCCATTGCATTATTCTTTTCCATGTTACAGTTGGCACCTTTTTGGGTAAGGGGAGTCCCATCCAGTGTGCTCCTGAGTCTTTTTTTTTTTTTTTTTTTTGGTAGAGACAGAGTCTCGCTTTATCACCCTCAGTAGAGTGCTGTGGCGTCACAGCTCACAGCAACCTCCAGCTCCTGGGCTTAGGCGATTCTCCTGCCTCAGCCTCCCGAGTAGCTGGGACCACAGGCACCCACCACAATGCCCGGCTAGATTTTTTTGCAGTTCTGATACACTTAAGATAATTCTGTGTGACTCAGACACCAGTAAATAGATTTGTTTATTTCCTCGTGCTTTCAATATTTAGCGACTGTTTTTTTCCTCCCACTTTTATTAGATTTGCTTTGTTGGGTCATCTACATAGTTCGTAAGTGAAGTCTACCAAAAGATTGATTTGGGTGCCTGTGGCTCAAAGGAGTAGGTCGCTGGCCACATGTGTTGGAGGTGGCAGGTTTGGGCCCAGCCCCAGCCAAAAACTGCAAAAAATAAATAAATAATAAAATAAAAAGGATCGATTTGAAGAAATCTGGCAACCACTGACCGTTCCACCCTGTTTTTCCATCCATCAGAGTTGTCTCTCCTGTTTTGTTTTGTTTTGTTTTGTTTTGTTTTGTTTTGTAGAGACAGAGTCTCACTTTATCGCCCTTGGTAGAATGCTGTGGCATCACACAGCTCACAGCAACCTCCAACTCCTGGGCTTAGGCGATTCTCTTGACTCAGCCTCCCGAGTAGCTGGGACTACAGGCACCCGCCACCACACCCGGCTCTTTTTCTGTTTTGCAGTTTGGCCGAGACCGGGTTTGAACCCACCACCTTCGGTATATGGGGCCAGCGCCCTACTCGATGAGCCACAGGCGCCGCCCGTCTCTCCTGTTTTTTATATAAGCAAGTGTGTGTGATAAACTCTTACACCTTTGTTTGTCTTTTGGATTTGGGGTTTTTTTGAGATAGAGTCTTTCTCTGTCAGCCAGACTAGAGTGCCATGGTGCCGTAGCTCACTGCAGCCTCAAATTCCTGGGCTCAAGGGGTACTCTTCCCTTAGGCTCCTTGGTAGTAAGTAACTAGGATTACAGGTACACCCGCCACACACCTGGCTAATTTTTCTATTTTTATTAGAGACCAGGTACTGGCTCTTGCTCAGGCTGGTCTCAAACTCCTGGGTTCTAGCGATTCTCTTGCCTTGACATCCCAGAGTGCTGGAATCGCCAGCGTGAGCCACCACTCCTGGCTTTCTTACATCTTTTTCTTGTTTGTTTTGAGACAGAGTCTCACTTTGGGCATCCCAAAGTGCTACAGTCACCGGCGTGAGCCACCACTCCTGGCTTTCTTACATCTTTTTTTTTGTTTGTTTTGAGACAGTCTCACTTTGTCACCCTTGATGTGCGGTGGTGTCACAGCTCATAGCAACCTCCAACTCTTGGGCTCAAGTGATTCTCTTGCCTCAGCCTCCAAGTAGCTTAGGCGCCTACTACAGGCGCCTGCCACAACGCCCAGCTATTTTTTTTTCCTCCTTTGATAGAGATGGGGTCTTGCTCTGGCTCAGGCTGATCTTGAACTCAAGAGCTCAGGTGATCCAATCACCTTGGCCTCCCAGAGTGCTGGGATTGCAGGCATGAGCCACCGCACCCAGCCATATTTTTAAATTTTTAATCTTAAAAGATTTTTAAATCTAACAGAATTCTGTTTCCCATGCACAAATGTAACTTGTCACCCTTTTGTACCTGATGCACAGTATGCATTATTTGGTACAGTTCAGAACTAAGTTGTCAGTGTAATGTTTTAAAAAGAAAATATGGGGCGGCGCCTGTGGCTCAGTGAGTAGGGTGCTGGCCCCATATACCGAGGGTGGCGTGTTCAAACCCAGCCCTGGCCAAACGGCAACAAAAATTAGCCAGGCGTTGCAGCAGGCGCCTGTAGTCCCAGCTACTCGGGAGGCTGAGGCAAGAGAATCGCCTAAGCCCAGGAGTTGGAGGTTGCTGTGAGCTGTGTGATGCCACGGCACTCTACCAAGGGCAATAAAGTGAGACTCTGTCTCTACAAAAAAAAAAAGAAAAGAAAAATACCAATGTGTATCAAATTAATATCATGTTATAAAGGTAGCACTATGAATTAGTGGACAAAAGATAAGTTATTCTCTAAGTTATGAAAATTTTTGTAAATTTAGAAAAATGATTACTTTGCCTTTTATTA
>CAUYRH010161929.1:0-17377 GCA_963574655.1 Perodicticus potto
TAGGGCTGAGTACATTGGATACTTTTTCTTCCATTCTTGAGATACTTTGCTAAGAAGAATATGTTCCAGCTCCATCCATGTAAACATGAAAGAGGTAAGGTCTCCATCTTTCTTTAAGGCTGCATAGTATTCCATGGTATACATGTACCACAATTTATTAATCCATTCGTGGGTCGGTGGGCACTTGGGCTTCTTCCATGACTTAGCAATTATGAATTGGGCTGCAATGAACATTCTGCTACAGATGTATTTGTTATAATCTGATTTTGGGGACTTGGTATATACCCTGAAGACCAAAAACCACATTATAAACATTTGATTTTAAACATACCATGCTGTTTCAGAACTCAATGCCAAACATATATACTGGTATACCTAATGAATTAATCCATCCTGCAATAGCTTTCACTTCCACCTGCAGTATTTTTTGCTGCATTAAAAGAGATTCATTTGCACTTTCCTTACTGTGCTTCTATTATTAACATGTAACTGATTAGCTGTAAAAATTTCACAAGATTTTATCTACAAAATGTATTTTGAAAAGGAGTCAGCAAGTCTGCATGTAAAAAGACCATAAAAGGAAAGCTTTACTATTAAGAAGAAAACTATATAAAGTCTTATAAGGATTATGACTTCATCAGAATTTTATAAAAAACAACTGAAAAAATAAAGATAATATAGGATTGTTTTAAAAGAAAAATAATGAAATCATACTTGTCCAAATAATTAATCTTTATTTTTCTTGAGAATGATTACAAATTTTCATAGTAAATAAATTGACAAAAATATTTACATTTGCTTCTTGAATATGAAATATGACTCCAGAAGGAAAAAGATTTGAATCTTTTAAAAAGACTTTTGGAGTCCCATGCCAGAAGCAGGGTCTGCTAAGACCTGTGGAACTGGCACAATCTGCTGAAGAAATACAAAGTTAGGAACGATGATAACGAAAGAGACACAAGATACAGAATAGAATTTTCAAAGGTGGGAGCTCAGGAGACCACTGCCCATTTTTGGGCTCCTGTGAGTGGCCCCCGGCATCTGTTCCACGCAGTTTTTATTCAAATCTCTTTGCCAAGGTGGTAAGCTGGGGGAGGGAACAAAGACACCAGCAGTTCCTCTGAGTGAGCATATCAGCTCCTATTATGATTATTCACTTTAAGGATTTGAGGAGTTTTGAGAAATCCATAACTTGAGCCTCATGTGAGGAAAGCCTCCTGTCTGGAGTCACACACAGATTCCTAGGGAGGTGTTAAACTGCGCTAGTTCACTGTGGAGTGAAAGGCCACTGGCATTAATCTCCTCTGAGGAATTGGTGGGAGAGAGGCATTTTCCCCTCATTACCACAACAGAGGATTTTCCTGTGTGATAAGGGATCTACACTCTCCTGCCCATATCTTAGAGCTTAAGCTGTTCCCTTAGCCTTTGTCCCAGCCAAATGTAAATCTCCAGGATGGGTATCCGCTTTGTCTGTTTAATGGACAGGAAATGCCCTAGATGATGTATATTTTATAGGTTTTGCCACAGCCTCTTTTATGGCCATTGTATTCCCTCAGAGTGTTCACAGACTCAGCAGGGGTATTTGTGTAAGTTGTGTCCCCAACAGGCCAGAGTTTCAGGATAGGCCATAAACTTGTTTAGATAAGAAATTTAGCAATAGCTAGCTTAAGGTAAATCAGTTGACTTTTCTTTGTTCTGATTCCCTCAGCTTACTTTTTAGTTTTCCTTTTTTCTGGGGGTGCCCTCCCCTACCAAGAATGGGGTCTTTGGTCCCCATTCTGCCTGCAAAGATAGCATGTTAATTCTATAACAAATAATTTATACTAATATATAACATTTATTGGTCACTGTCATAGAGAAAGTGTGTTAGATAACTTACGATGTTATAGAATTGATGATCTGAAGGACAGGTTCAGGGTAATCTCAGTTGCCAGAAAATGAAAGAAATGGGTTATACTAAAAATTATGATTTAAGAATAAGCTTAAGATTCCATATAAAATCTCTCATCAAATCCTGGTGTGACCCATGAAATCCTTGTGTACCCCAACTAAAGCTAAAAATACAGATCTCTGGTTTCAGTTGTTAGTAACCATACAGAAGTCAAAGTATACAGTTTGTGGTCAGCCAAGTGTAGTGCCTATAAAGAAAAAAACAAAAATCTATATTCTTCATAGATGTACAACAGAATCCAGAGTATCTAGGACATATAATTTTATATAGGCTACTTTTCAACTAAATTTCATTTAACTGATACATTTAGCACTTTTTCCTGAGACAGTGATCCTGCTAAATGCTAGGAATGCATACTTTCTACAAACCAGACCAGTCATTTCAATGATCTTGATTCAACGCATGCACGGGTCTCCAAATGAAGACTTAGCTTCTCTGCATCATTAGTTCTAACTACATGAGAAAGATCTCTTTTGGAAGTGACTGAAAAGTACAAAATAGGCTATTCTGACAGTGTCAGTAAAAGAAGGCCTGTCTCCAGAATTCTAAATATTTCTTTTTTCTATTTCTAACTTTCACAGCAGACTACAATGCTGTACCTACGATAAATTTTGATGTACAAAGGTAATGCAGGCTGGAAAGTTATTTGAAATTGCACAGTAAAACGTGCGTGAATAACAAGTGGGCCATGAGCAAGTGCTATGCAATTATTGGCAGGTGCATATGCGGTGTGCTTTTACCTTCTCTATACGTCATTATTCTGCATGACCAACCAAGTTTTTCTTTAAAACCTTGTAATTTCAACAGACAGTGCTTTTGACATTGTTTTTTTTAATAGAATTGCTTCCTCACTGGATTTGGGAGACAAGTAAAAATAAGTTGCAGAATATGATATTATAATTACTAACTATGAATTATATTACAATTTAAATTTTAAAATAAGGTAGAAAGATGCCTCTGAAAAAGTGATTAATGTTAATTTTAACATTACATTAACCAACATTGATTACTTTGCTGAAAGATATAAATGATTATTAATAGAGAATTTCATAAATTAAAAAAAACCCAAAGGAGTGTAACAGTGAAATGTTTATAGTACTAATGTCCTGGCCATTAAACTTAAAAAATAGGCTACAATTTATCAATTGCAAAATAAAAGGAAAACATTATCTATGAGTTATGACTCTATCTAAATCTTTTACCACATCATTCATGATGATCTCATAGTCAGCAGTAAAAATATGTGTTCAAGGGAGGTTTTTCCATTAGAGACAGAAATTTTTTTTTTGAGTGAAATAGGATCAAATGATTTGAACAATGCTACTTAATTTTTACCAGAATGTCTGAACTGAATTGAATATGCAGTATTGATTGCTTATTCAATGAATAAAACTCATTAGTGTGCACATATGTTAGTAGATGCCATGACTTTATGTCATCTCTGACTAATAAAAATAAGTTATATTTGCTTAACATCCTTAGACATATTCATACAGGTACATTACAAGAGAGGCAAACTTATGTCATGAATGGTTTTAAAAGCTGCCTGAGTAAATTATTCATTGAAAATGATTAAATTATCTTTTGATGAATTAATTTACTTTTGAACGAGGTTAATGCCACATCCCATCAAAGCCATAAATATAGAAATAGCCTTGTTTTTAATATGAATACATTATTCTGTCTTTGTTTTTAATTGTCTAGAGAGGTAGTTTGTACAAGATGGTAGCACAATTTCTGAGATGGGCAGAGCCATAGAAATTTCATTTGCTACAATAGTAATGATTTAAAATATGATGAATATGATTTTTCTTTGAATATTTTAAATTTGACCTACCATTTTAAGCTTAAAATATTTTTAGGAACTAAAAAGGTAATTTTAGGAAGGTTATTTATTGATTTTAATTCTATGACATTGTGATGACCTATTAAGAAATGTCTACTCCATTTTGGCATCAGTATCAATAAAAAACTAGAGTTTTCTGGACAAAGCAGATATGCAATGCTATAAGTTACAGTGATTCCATTCCCAAGATTCATTTAGTTACTATAAAATTATCTGTGAAAACTGAGCACATATTATAAATGTATGAATGCATAAGAGATGTGTGTATATTTGCATCATATATTCTGTGAAGCAAGTAAGACAGAATGCATACAACTGTTAGGTGTGGAGCAAAAGATCAAATGTTATTTCTGATTAAAACTGGATTGAGTACATTAGATATATGTGCTGCCACAATAATCTTTGCTATAATGAATCTGACAATTTTATACATTCATTCACGTGCAACATTATACAACTTCAATTCTCCTTTTGCAGCCACAGGCACCAGGTCTTTGGCTTTTAATACTCATAAAGAAAACCTCAAGCTACATGTATCCATTAGGCAGAAATGGCTTTAAAAACTGAGTGCCCCAAATCAGCTCAGCTATACACATACAAATATTTTACCCAAATTACCAAGGGGAGGTGTGAAGATAGACTGAAAAGATGATTCTGGCAGAAGCACCACCACAAAGAAATATGAGACTGCAGAAATGGAGATATATCCTGAGAGTCCCTATCTCTGCTCCACCCTTTTTAACATCTTGAACTTCACCAATAAGCCTCTGCTTGAGACATGCGCACTTGCCCTGGGAGGAGGAGATCAGTGGTGTGCCAGGACGGTCCATTCTCGGACAGTCCAACTTCTGCTCCAGGCTTCATGTGGATGCCTGTGAGAGTCTGAGGTGTAGTTTAGCTTGGGCCACAGAAGCCAGAAGTGGCTTTGAACATGATGTCAACTCTTCTACTCCAACGTGCTGTAGTATGTCAGAAGAGTAGGTTATTACCAATTATTTTGTCTCTCATACTCTATTCTAAAATATCCATTTAAAGCAGAGGTATATTCCAATCATACTATGCTATTACTATATAAATGTTCCACACTCTAATAGCAATAACCCCCTCCAACTATTAAATAATCAGTGAAATATCAAAGTGAAAACATATTTTCTTAGCATAGTATGGTACCATCCCAATGCCTAACTACTGTTTGAGCATTCCTGATTTAAAAATCTAAACTCCAGAACTCTGAGTACTGACACGACATCACAGGGTGGCTGAGGTAGTGACACCTTTGCTTTCTAATGGCTCAATCTATACAAACTTTGCTTTATGCACAAAATTATTCAAATGTAAAAAAATTACCTTCAACCTATGTATATAATTAGTGTATGAAACAACAATTTTCATGTTTAGGCTTGAGTTGAAAACCCAAGACATCTTAGCATATATGTGCAAATATTATAAAATCCAAATATATATATATTTGAAACACTCTGATTTCAACAATTTCAAATAGGGGATATTCAAAATTGGTGTCATGACAAACTAAGATTCATAATTCACCTGTAAAGTTGCTAATAATATCGTATTTCAAATGGCTGTTAACCCAGACATCTGTCAGTACGCCTTCACTGGGGTACTTCTCTTGCTCTGAATAGACAAAATTGCCTCAGGAATCGAAAGGTTGCATTATTTTAATACTACTGTACCCAACAGATAGCAATACAGATCCCACAGACAAAAGAAGATTATTGCAGAAAGCAAAGGAACAGAGACTATTCTAAGCTGAAGCTCTGAGGGGGAAAAGAATTTAGTGTATTATAAAAGTTGAAGATCATTATTATCACTGTAATTTGCCAAGCAAGAGTAGTTAAGGAAACTAATGAGGAAGTAGTTAAAATTTGTAAAATTGGAACCACAGTAATAAGATGGGATTTTAATTGCAGTACAAAAGGTCTGGCAGTGAAAGGTTATGACTTTATAACTTCTAGAATTTTCCTCTACTTTTATGACGAATGAATTGGAACAGGGAAAATATAGAAGAAACGAAAGCAGTTAGGGAACTTTCCCGGTAGTTTGCATGAGAAATATTCTTGGCAGATCTTAGAACCATCCCCTGTGGGTACCAAGGGGTGATTATGTTAATACGAGTAAGTGTGGTGTTAGTGGAAATATAGAGACCTGGGAGGTTTGTGCTTTTATTTTATTTGAAGTGGGTGAAAGAGTCAAGAATTACAGTGTAATTTATGGTTTAAACACCTGATTAGATGATGACCATTTATATAGGGAGGAAAGATGTGTAGACAGACACAAATTTGGGAGTAAAGAGTCAGAGATTAGCCTAGATGTGGTAAAGTATCTAGGAGGCATCTAAATCATGCTGTGTAGGTAGGTAATTAAATACAAAAAAAATTCTCAAGGGGGAAAATGCCAGGATGAATAGCAATTTCTAAATTTAAAATGTTAAATTTTAATGAGATCCATATGAATTTTATAGTACTATCAAATGTTTATACATTATTTTCTAACTGTATTCCAGAAAGTATTTGTATTAACTCTAGGATCTAATGTGATAGAATTTAAGGCTTCATCTTCAGCACTCAGTCAGGAATTATTATTATTATTATTATTATTATTTGAGGCAAGAGTCTCACTATGTCGCTATTAGTAGAGGGCCGTGGCATCACATCTCAGAGGAATCTCAAACTCTTGGGCTTAAATGATTCTCTTGCCTCAGCCTCCCAAGTAGCTGAGACTACTACTACTGCTGAGAGGAAGAAAGCAGTGAAGAAAAAGTCAAAGTACCCACCCTCATTAAACTTATGTTCATAAGAATATAATTTCATCAATTCAGGTGGTGGTAATGTTATAGAGATCAATAAAGCCAGAATCAATAAAGAATCAATAAAGAATCCAGTTTGAAAATGATGAGAAAGTAGGTGCAATTTTGTGTCATAAGGCTAGAAGAGGTTTCTCTGCTAAATTGACACCGGGGGGCAGGAAGGAAGGAGTGAAAAGTCCCTGAGATGACAGGGGACGTGTTTGAGCAGTAGAAATGCGCTCATTTGGTTGGAATGAAATGAATGAGGTAGACAGTGTGGGAAATAGAGAGCAAAGGCTCCAGAAGTTTATCATGTAAAATTTAAATGATATGAAGGTGTTCAAATTTTATTTTTAGTACCCTTAATTATGCAGAAGCTTTTTAGTTTGATCATGTCCCTTTTATTTATTTTGGGTGTTGCTGCAATTTCCAAGGGGGTTGTCTGCATAAAATTTTTTCCTGGGCCAATGATGTTAAGAGTTTTTCCCATACTTTCTCACAGCATGCATGTCCCACACTTTGTCATAGCATGTGTTAAATTTAAATCTTTTGTCCAGCAAGTGTCCATTAAGTGGTGAGAGGTGCAGGTCCAGTTTCCATCTTCTATATGTGGCTAACCAGTTCATATGAAACCAATAGATAAGCAACTATATGTCCACAGGAGAGAAAAACACAATTAAATTCAAGTGGCAGGGAGATGAAAGGAAGGAGGGAGAGAGGGGAAGAGGCAGGGGAATTGGTGAGCTTCACTTAATGGGCATGATGGAAGCGTATACAGCAAACCTCCTGGGTGAAGGGCTTAAATACAACTTTAACTTTCCTAACTAATACAAACAATGAAATCTAATTACTTGTACCCACATATTATTCTGAAGTAAGTTTAAAAAATAAAGTAAGAAAGTAAAGTAGAAAGGTATTACCAGGCTTTGAAGAGAAGAGTGACAAGATATTCCATATATTAAAGGTATCATTCGGTCATTGTATAGACACCAGACTTCAAATTTGGCAAGGACAGTAGTATTAAAACCAGTTAAAAATCTATTGCCATAGTTCAGGAAAGCAATATTGGAAACAAGAGTAAGAGCCTTGGGGATAGAAGTAATCAGATTCTGGACAAATTTCAAAGGCAGCATTTTGAAGCACATTTACTTATGTATTAGATGAGATATAAAAGAAATGCATTAGGTTTATCTCCAGAGCTTTTTCAGCCAGTGATGTGACACACTGGGAGGAGGTCTTTTAGGAAGAGAGATATTCAGGAGACAAGTGTTAGATGCTGAGTCTGAGCTGTCTGTTGACTATAAATTCAATGTATTTTTTGTGAGCAGGTCGTAGGACATAATACTATAGGTGCCAAAAATGTATACAAATGTTCAGTGATGTTATCTATATTACTTTTTAAAGTTGAATTGAGTTATGGTAGCAACGTGTAGTATGATGTTCCCTCAAAAGATGGCACTAATTAAATGAATGCTAGCATCACCACATGATAATCAAATAAAATGGCCTAAGTGTTGTTGTCCTTTGTGGAACACAAGACTATTTGAAGTGACATTTGAAATTTGAGAACACTGTGGAAGTACAACAATGGATATTTGAAAATGCAACAGAACCTCCAACATGCCTAATAATTGCATACAGTCGTGACAAGTGTGAGATGCGTGGAGCTGTGTGTGACATGCACAAGGGAAGATCCCGGAGGCCTTACACAGCAAGTCCTGCTGCTTCTGCTCTGGTGTTGGAATAGTTTACCTGCTCTCACAGAAAACTGCCAATATGCACGTGAGACAGGAATTAGCAGAACAAGCATACGATGCATTCTTACAACAGCAAAATGGCAAATGATTACTCCAAAACTACTATGTGCACCAAGATGTAAGAACTCACCTTGAGGACAATGGATAAAGAGGTGAAGTGAGTTTCCTGAACATTGTCTTGAGATAATGGTGTCAAACACCTTTTTGACATCAACCTATGGGGGCCGTAAAGCACGTGGTGCACTGTAGAAACCTGACTATACAAGTGATACTTCGGGAAGAAATTGAAATGGCATGTGCAGGGAGACAAGTGGACACATGGGTCAGTGTTGCTCAAGCGGTAGTTCAACATAATCAGAAGCATCTGTACACTGATAGTCACCACTGTGAGCACTTTTTGTAGTTGTAGAAGTCAAATGTGACTTGTATTCATCTTTTATTATCAGTATATATTGATTATTATAATTTCATTACTTTTTTCCTTTCTGCAAATGTGTATGCATTTTTTTCCACCCACTGTATTTTTAGTTTTAGGGGAGAAAGCATGCCAAGAGACATAAATCTGGGAATATTTGTCATCCAAATAGTGGTTAAAGATGAGATTATCAAATGTGGTAACAAAGCCCCAAGATGATGATGGCCTCCCGTTATTCTTGCTTCCAGGTATTCACAAGTTTATATAAACCTATTTCATATTGTAAGTCAGTTACTTGGAATGAATTTATTGGCACTTCCAATATTAGCTCATAAGAGAGAGTGCACCAATGTCTTAGAAGCTTTCTTTCTCTCTCGGATTACTCACCCTGGAGAAAGTCAGTGGCCGTGAACTCTATAAATACTCCATGTGACGGGTAACTGAAGATTCTTGCCATAGCAATGCAAGTGAGCTGTTTTATAAATGATCCTTTAAGAAGAAAATCTAGGGAAAACTCTTCTGAACAATAGTTTAGGCAAAGAATTCATGACTAAGACCTCAAAAGAACAGGAAATAAACAAAACAGAATAAATAGGACTTAAAAATCCTTCTGAAAAACATAAGGAAGAATCTAGGATGAGCAATCTGAAGGAAGAGAAAAATATTAGTACTTGCCAACGAAGGACTGATATCCAGAATTAACAACAAACTCAACTCTACAACAAAAAACAAATAACCCCATTAAAAAGTGGACAAATGACATGAATAGGCGTTTTCAAAAGAAGACATACAAGTGGCTAACAAGCTTACAAAAAATGTTCAACATTTCTAATTATCAAAGAAATGCAACCTTCAACCATAATGGGATATCATCTTTTATCAGTTAGAACAGCTATTATTAAAGCACAAAAATAACAGATGTGTATGAGGATATAGAGGAATGAGAAGGCTTATATACTATTGATAGGAATGTAAATTAGTACATCAATTATAGAAAACAGTATGGAGATTTCTCAAAACTAAAATTAGAGTTACTCACCGCCCCCCCAAAATAATTATACCCGAAAGACACCTCCACTCATACGTTCTTCACAGTATTTTTCATAGTAGCAAAGATGTTGAATCTATATAGATGCTCATCAGTGGATTACCGGATAAAGAAAATGTGGTATATAGAGGCCATCAGATACTATTTGGCCATAAAAGAGAATGGAATTACCTCTTCTGCAGCAACATGCATGGAACTGGAGGCCATTGTCTTAAGGGAAACAACTCAGACACACAAAGACAAATTGAGAAATAATGTCTTCATTTATAAGTGAGAGTTAATGTGTACACATAAACATTGAGTGTGGAAGGATAGACAGAAGAGATTCAGAAAGGTGATGGATAGAAGCAGGGTGCATGATGAGAGATTACTTACTGGGTACAATGTATGTTATTCAGGGAATGGCTATATTAAAAGCTCAGATTTCACACTAAGTAACAGCTCCATATAACAAAACTACACTTGTACCTGATAAATTTATACAAATAAGTGCTTATTTTTTAATTTAAATTTATTTTTTCCTTTATTATTTCTGATTAATCTAGTCCCAGAGCTGCAAATGCTGGTGTAGATGTGGAAAGAAGGGAACCCTTTTCTATGGTTGGTGGGACTGCAAACTAATACAGCCACTTTGGAAAGAAGTATGGAGAATCCTCAAAGAACTTAAATATACTTTACATTTGCTCTCACAATCCCATTACTAGGCATCTACCCAGATGAATAATTTTTTAAACAAATAAATGGATCCTTCATTTGCCATCATAATTTAAGCAGACTTAAGCCCTGGTCATCATCTTGACTGTAGTGTCACCAGAGACCGTGAGACAGAATCACTTGGATAAACCACCCTTGAATTCCTTAATCAGAAATAGTAACAACAATAAATGTTATTTTACTTCATTAAATATTGAGGGTAATTCTTTATGTAGAAATAGAAAACTAATATAGATTATGGTATCTGGATATGAAGTGTTGTCAAAACAAAAACCTAAAATGTGGGAGAGGTGGGTTGTGAGTGGAGGCTGGAGAGACTTTGAGAATCACATTTAAGAACGAGTATTTTGCCTTGAAAAGACTGTTATTAGAAATATGAACTTTGAGGAGCCTGTGAATGAGGACTTAAAGGAAAGTGAGGGGCATATTATTGGAAACTGGAGGAAGAAGGACCCTTGTTATGTGATGGTAGAAAGTTTACAACATATTCATGTATAGTAATGTAGGGAGTGAAAAATACGTCTATGAACTTGGGTATTTTGCTAAGGAAATTTCCAGCCAGAATGTTGAAGCTACCATCTGGTTTTCTCTTTTTGCTTAAAAATTTGGGAGGTGAGAGTTACTCTAGAGGAAATTATTTTAAACATGAAAGAATCAGAACGTGATGACTTTGAGAATCCTCATCTTCAGTAGATATTCAATGATGCTAAAAGTAGGAAGCAGGTTCTGAGCCAACATCACATTTAGGGCACTGCCAGTAAAACATGGCTTAAAGATAAAGCCAAGTGTGTGCTTTTAAAATCCTTTAAGTTTTCAGAAATGGTGAGAATCAATGTTGCTTTACAATGAGGATGTCTAAAAGTACAAGTTTAGCCACACCTCCCCCAAAGGCTCATTAATGTCTTTACAGGTCCTCTAAATTAAATAACAAATCTTCAAAGAAACTAAAAGTAATCGTCTCTCAGCCATCTAAGCAAGGCCTAATCAGTAGAGAGGTTTATTTCAGAGAGATTTGTGGATGTGACTTTTGTCTAATGGAGTAAACCACAATAAGACCCACAAGGGGACCCAGAGTAACTTTTAAATAATTTATATGTAGAAAGTTTGCTAACTTTGTCTGAATGGGAAAAGAATTACACACTGTAAGACGATTAAACTCCTAAAATTTGACTGGTGGGAAGCAGGCTAAAGCTCTTACTCTTCAAACACGAGCTATTTTTCGTGAAAAAGAAGATGCAAAGTGCAAAACTAAGAACATAGTGTTGCATCAAGAGACCATGGGAGTCATCTTAGGGTGACAGAAAAATTAAGTAGTAAATAACGTAATTGTAATATGTGCTCAAGTGAATTTTAGAGTTGCTTAGGACCAAGGAAACCTGTGTGACTCCAATTTTGCTCCATTTTGAACAGGAGAATTTAAAGTCATTACTTTATACCTGCACTACCACTGTATGCCAGGCCTCTGAGGGGAAATAATTTGGGTATTTCCAAAAAGTATAAATTGAGAGAAACTCTACTCAAGGAGCTGAACGTAATACACTGAACCTGAGGTTCCTAACCCATACTTAGGTCCAATTTAGATGATCCCATCCTTGACTGTGAGCTGATGCTGTGAAGGGCTGAGTCTTCTGAGGGCATCAGGATGGGATGAACAGGCATCATTGTTAGACAGCAGTCATATTTTGGCAGCCACACTCTAGGATAAACTTCATGAATTCATACCTATGGATACTCACATCCTTGTGAAGTTCCCTTCCACATTATACTAGGGTTGGTCTTGTCACCAGTAGAATATGGCAGCAGTGGTGTTATGTTACTTCTAGTATTTAAGTTTTAAAAGACTTTGATGATTCTGTGTTGGCCACTCCCTCTATTTCTCTTAAATCACTCTCACTGTACGATGCTGGTTCCTGGGTCTTGATGACACACTGTAGGGAGGCCCATGTGATCAGGAGAAGACTCCAGCATCCACGTGGGTGAGTCATCTTGGAACTGGTTTCTCAGACATTCAGATGACTGAAGCCTTGTCCAATATCTTGACTGCAAACATTAGAAGATCTTGAGCCATAACCCCTCAAATAAAGATTTTGCTTCTCTATTTTAAGAAACTAAGTCTTGATAGCAATGTGATATTCGGTAATAGATGACTAATAAACTTCAGCAATGAGTATAGGAAGATAATAGTTTTAGTATTGATTCATATATTGATTCAACATTTCTATAGAACAGAGGATGAATTGTTGCCAGCAAATGAGAGTGAGAAAGATTCGTTAATGTGACTGTTTAAGAATCCATTCAAAATGCTATCCTCGAGATAAAGCACAGAAATCATTTTATAAGAAGAAAGAATAAAACTTGGGATAATTACTTGGGGGTAGAGCAATAGTTACTGGAGCTTCTTTGTTTTTCACATTGAATCAGAAAACTACATAGAAAAAAATCAAAACTCATGGACAACTGTGATATTAAAATTGGGTGGTGATTTCTTCCTTGCCACCAGAGCTACTGGGTTTTTTTTTGTTTGTTTGTTTTGTTTTCTTTTGTCGTGTTTGTGTGTTTTCAGTCTCAGAGTCTTTTGGCCCAAGACTCAGGAGCTCTAGTGTTTGGGAGTAGGAGAAGGTAGGGTTTGATCTATTTAGACTGTCTATAAATTTGGATAATGCCTACTCACATTGGTCAAACCAGATCGTGTTTTATTTAGCCTACTGATTCAAATGCTTTTCTTTGCCACAAACATCCTCTCAGATACATCCAGACATAATGTTTTACCAGATATCTGGACATTTCTAGCACAGTCAATCTGACATCTAAAATTAACCATCACATGGACTAGCTCCCTAATTGAGTCCAGACTGATCAAAACTATTAAAGGCAAAGACAAACAGTTATTAAGAAGCAAGGAACTCAGGCAATACCATTTTTATGAGTTCTTAAGGAGCCTGTTTGAAAAACTTTTAGACAAGTAAGATATTTAGAGAAGCATTGCTATAACACTGGTGGTAAGCATTAAAGGGTGACTGAGCACTGCCTCTGTCGGCAAGAGAAAGCTAAACCTGCCTTCTGAAAGGAAGCGGAGGCAACACAATATTATAAGGAAGCTTCCATACGTGCACATGTGTTTTGATCAAGAAAATTATAAGAATGAACTACAATAAGCTTTTAGGAATTTGTAGAAACTTAACTTTCTGGGACCTGAAAACTAACTCTTGCTTCTGCTTCTATAGAAGCCTGTGGTTCTTTAAAAATCCAAGCCCGCCTTGTCCTGTTCTATTCAAACTGACCAATGAGAAGGGTACCCATGGACAGAGAGTCCTTGACTGGAGATGAAAGGGGAAAGGTGGAGCCAGTTGGCGAGCCCTGCTTTTCGGACTGTTGTCTGCTGTGGCTCCACCAGCTGGAAGAAAGTTCTTCCTTCCTTATCTTGGTGTTCTGGTGATTTCTCTCCCTATAGGTTGATAGTGAATGGACAAATAGCATTGTGTAATCAATTAGTGTTTCTAAGACTCAGTTTATTCATCCATAAAAGGAAAATACTTCCTAAGAGTTGAGAGGATTAAGTTAGTTCTTGTAAAGTTCTTATAACCACTCCTGACATGTCACTTTGTTTCATAATGGGTAACTAATATTAAACACACACATATTCATATATAAGAATGGATAAAGAACAAAAGGAGATGACAGAGGAAGCAAACCTCAAAATACGTCTATTTTCAGGGATTTGGATAAAATATTCTGGGCTTAGCCATATCTTCCCTCTTCGGTTTACTTCAAAATTATCATGATGCAAAGGCACAGCCATAACTGAATTTAATCTTCCAAATTTAAGGCTAATACACTGTCTTACTGATTCAAACTTTGAATTACTATAAAAGTTAATGTTTCAGATTATCCAATAAAATTTATCACTATTATAATGACATGTATACTGAAAAGAATGAGAAAATAAGAATTATTTTCAATACACTACTGTAGTCAACAAAGCAATTTCTCAAAGAGTTGATAAAGTGTTTAAATATTGCAAAAAGTTCAGTGCATTTTGGGGAAGGGGGAACAATGGCTAGCATAAAACCTAAGACCTGCAATGTAAACAATTAGAACAGTTCTTATAATGCACAGACTGAAATATAAGATCTATATTCAGTTAATTCACAAAGTGTTTGGTTGAAAAAAGATAAAGAAAAGCTAGTCAGTCATTCATAGGAAACTTCAATATATCCAAAGTTTTTAAATTTATATAATTTAGCTTTTATTTATTACTTGTATTACTAGGATATATTGTCACCAGCATAAAGGTTCTTGCTAACATCACAGAAAGCAACTTCAGAACATGCTTAGGAAAGGCTGTGCAAAAGTAAAGGTCACTCTCAAGAGAGCAGGGAAGTTCAAAAAGAAGAACTGTGCTGAACCCAAGTGGTTGGTGTTTCTCCTTGATGAAGTCAAAAAGACTGGTTCTGTCCTATCTGTGTTCTTACTCATGCTTACCCTGTTTTTCCCACAGGGGTAAGGGTGTGCCACAGCTACAAGATTAATTTTTTATAATTGTGGTTAATGATGGAAAAGTTACTTGGTACCTGTGCAAAGTGGGCAATTAATGGCTTCTTTCTTCTCCTGGTGTCAACCTTGGATCCGTTTGTTCAAGGGCTGTTTGTTCAACAGATTAACTTTTTGGTTCTCTCACTTGCTCAGACTTAACTGACAATGGCATGTTGTAATGTAATGGTGTGTTGCCAAAACCTAAATCTGATTGTGTCTTTAAAGTTTAGTTGTTTACATAGTGCCTTACACAGGGCACCAGACACATAGCAAGCTGCCAATAAGTATCTAATTAACAAATGAATAACACATCAATCAATCAATAAGCCAGGTGTAAACTGCATCAGTTTATTATTCCAAATTATAAAGGGAGATTTAAGGCAAATATTCTATTAGTTTGATCTCTTTACTTGTATCATTTGCCATTTTTGTACAATGATTCAATTATATTGAGGTATTTTCATAACGAATTCTGCACTCACACATCAAATCAAAAACCATGTCACATACGTATTGAAAGTAAAGCATTCTATAAACTTATTTCTAGTTTTATTTTGAAATCTAGAGGTGATGACAAATAGGTAAATCAGAAATTACATTTGTATGATTGGTTTCATGACACAGTGAGCCAGGAGGAAAATGGGAATCAAAGGTACAGCATTTAAGTAAGGGACATGTGGGATTTGTGGTGAAACTAAATACCAGAAAATATGGCTGAGCTGTGAATAATTTAGGATGAGTGAGAAGAATTAAGTGATGATGAAAGGACAAGACAGAGGGATAGCAAAGCCTATGACTGAATCTGCAAGAATTTCAGCAAACCTGAAATGAGCAGTGCTTGCAAAATAGAGTCAGTTACAACAGAAAAGGAAGTCTGAACTGTATCCTGAAGGCCTTATAAACAATGATCGTGTTCTTTGAAAATGAAAGATTATTATATGACTGATGATAATGGTAAGCACCTCTGTGCTTAAAATGATGAATCCACAAAGCAGTGCAGATGCTGTAATAGTACCCATTGACTCAAAATAAAAGTACAAATCAAGTTAGAAGACTCTAGCCATTTTTGTAACTTTACCATTCTGTCGAAATCTTCCTAATTGAGTATGTAAATTCCCATGCAACACCAAAACCACAGTGCACACATTAATTTGAGGAGCAGCTGGATATTATTGCAAAACTCAACTTTGAATGATTTTTTTTTTTAATGTAACCTGGTAATTTGTCATGGAGATCAAAAAGCCAGCCACTTATTTAGTAAGAAATCTCTGTTAATTTTAGGAGTTCAATTCTCTATGTTCTTTTTTCTAGTTTCTTGTTTCATGGAATATCTGTCTTCTCATAAGCCTGTTTAAAGCATTAATATGCTTAAAACCTGTTCATAATAGAATATGTAGATGGCCTCTGAAGCAATCTATCACATTCAAACTCCATATTCATATTAATTTTTCAAGTCTCTTGAACACTTTATGGTGCTAATTATATCCATTAATGTGCCATTTACTTTGAAATGATAAGTATGTTTTCTTCTAAAATAGAAATCCTTGGTTTTGCTTAGCAGAATTCTTTTTCTGTTAGTCTTACTGGTCTAATGACTCTGATTTTTCTTAGAAATAATAGGGTTACTTGTACGATGAATAGTAACACATATGTTTAATGCAGATAATTGGCTGCTTATCACATTGGTTCTAATTAGACATTCTTGCTTTATGGGATTAATATGAGCACTGTGGGAACAGCACAAACAGCGCATGTGAATTTTCAAAGTGAGAATACATTTATAAAGGTAATATTTTCCATTTCACACTAGTTTAGTACCATTTGCCAAATTCTAATGACTATAGGTACATAACTGGTTTTGAAAGTACCTCCTTGAGTAAAAAATATATAGTGGGATTTGAGTGGAAAATTGCAGGTATGGTGGGATTTGATTTAGCATTAAAAATACTAAAATGTTTTTTTAAAAGACAAAATACTTCCACCTAATTCCTCTTCTAAATGTTGTGTATATTAAGACATGAGGCATTTCCCAAGTAAGAGGTTCCATTGATAAACTAATTACATTGGTACAAAAATCATGACTTTTTAGTTTGCTATTAAATAGTGTGGTAGGGAAACCTGATTGATTCATCTCTGTGGTTCCATCATTCTTTTTTTTTTTTTTTTAATGTATTTTATTATTCTTCATTACATTATTTCCCCCCCCCCACCCGTCCGTGATAAGACAGAATTGATTTACAGAAAAGAATACAGGAAACACCAAAGCTCCTGGTAGTGGGAGAGATTTCAAGTAGGGAAAGAGAAGCT
>CAUYRH010161930.1:0-16546 GCA_963574655.1 Perodicticus potto
CAGGCGCCCGCCACAACGCCCGGCCATTTTTTGGTTGCAGCCGTCATTGTTGTTTGGCGGGCCCGGGCTGGATTCGAACCCGCCAGCTCAGGTGTACGTGGCTGGCGCCTTAGCCCGTTGAGCCACAGGCGCCGAGCCAACACGAAGCTTCTTAAATCATCAAGTCTATTAACTTGAAAACACCCAGGATGATGCTGAGCGGACACGGAGAGGCAGGGAACTACAGCATTGACCTGACAGGGGCTGCAAGGAAGGAGGCCGAAGGGCAAGGGAGGAGGGAGGAATCTGCCTTTTGCAGCCACCTGTGAGTCGCCAGTCACAAACTACTGCAGAAGCTGTGCCTCTGAGGGGTCCGCCCTCATCTTCTCCAGGGGCCAGTGAGCCCACAGGTGGCTACCTGGGACTTTGGTTGTCTCAGGACCACCCTGGACCATTGAACTCAGACCCGGCTCCTGCCAGAGTCCAGGTGGTGCAGTCACCCCAAACCTCGGGAGTACTGAGGGGCCATTGAGCCGTCTGCACAGCAGATTCTGCTGCTGCGTGGGGAGAAAGCCCGGAGCACCTGGTGCTGCTTACGTCATAGCCGGTGATGGCAATGAGGTGCATGGAGTCATTTACGGCCTTGAGAATGCCCAGGATGGAGCTGAGTGCCTCCTGCAGCCCTTCAGCCCCCTCGCAGCTCTTGCTGTACTTGAGCATCTCCTGTGGGTGGGTGAGCAGGGCAGCTGTCACAGGCGCAGAGGGTGCCCAACCCTGAGATCGGGCCTTGCAGGTCAGAGTGGCACCCATCCCACCCCAGGGGTGCTCCCCATCTGCTGTGACCCCGGCTGAAGGCAGTGAGCCGGAGGGGGCCACACATGGCAAACCCATGGCCAGAATCTCCCAGGTTAAGCCTCCCCTATCACTGACGTGTGCAAAGCCATTCAGATGCGTGGGCAGGTCAGCACAGAATCCCAGCAAGCAGAAACTCTTTTGTTTCCTGTGTCTTGGTGCTCTCAGCAGTGGTGGCCACGCAGTAGGCCCTCCACAACATCTGGACAAGCCAGGTGCAATGCGGGGGAGGAACATGGCTCAGAAGGGGCATCCCTCAGCCAGGAGAGCAGGCGGCATGGGGAGGTGGCCCAAGCAGGGTGTGGGAGCCGGCTGCTGGTGCCCTAGAGGCCTACCTTGAGCAGGAGCTGGTACTTGGTAATTCTCTGGACTGGCTTCAGCAGGTAGGAATCCAGGCTCAGCTTGTGGTCCAGCTTCCTCTGGCACTCCTGCAGCCAACCACACAGTCACGTCTTTGAGTCAGAGCTGACTAGTGCTGGCCACCACACCTGAAGGGGCAGAGACGTACCTGGAAGAACGGGCAGTCAGAGCACTGGCGCCACAGGCTCTCCGAGCGCGGCTTGTTCTGGCAGTACTTCTCGTAGATCTGGAAGTCCTCCATCTGTGTGGGAGGGCAGACGTCGCCTGGCAGCTGCCCCCCTACAGAGTGGGCCCCCTTATCTCAGAACTCAGGAGGCCCATGCCCCTCCACCAGGGACCGTCTTGGTCCCCATCGGTTGCCAGGCTTGGGCTTTCTGCTGCTCCACCCTTGGAAGGTAGTTTATAGGGTCGTCTATTTATTCATCTCATTCAACCTCTAGGGCTTTTTCTGGAAGTTGTGCAAATTACTTATCAAATTGTTTAGCGAAACACAGATCTGAGCCCTGTGTGACATACAGTTGCTCCTGGCTGTAGGGGCACGATGGACCCAGGGGACAGAGGGCCCTAGACAGAAGGTTCTAGGGAACATATCAGTCCTAGGGCACATAGGGTCCTAGGGAAGGGCTGTTCCTAAGGGAGCCTTAGATAACCCTCTTCCTGGACCATTTTGGGTGAGAAAGGCAGGGCTGCTCCCCATCAGCTGTACCCAGGTCACCCACTCCGTCTTCCTTTCCTGCCATGATCAACCTTCCAAAGCCATTCCTCGGCAGTGCCCTGGTCAACCCTGAGCTGGAGCCAGTCCCCTGGCCAAGACCAAAGCCAAACTCATTGACATGTAAGAAAACTCCAGATTCACCTAAAACCTTCATTCAAAGCCTAGACACCATACAATTTCAGCATTCACTGATGCTTGAGTTTTACAGTTTTTCTTTTTGAACTAGTTATTGGACTTAAAAAAATTTTATTCTTCAGCCCTCCCCCAAAATATCAGGTCTGAGCCAAACTGAAACAATTTTTACTTCATGACTTCCATAGTTCGAAGGGGACCCTGCAAGAGAATTTAGAGCCATCATTCAGTCGTTGAGACAGCAGTGGTGGGAAACGTCTGCTTACGCACCCGCTCCAGGAAGCACCTGCCCACCAGCTCCGGGCAGTCCGCGTAGCCTTCCAGCTCCCTCAGGAAGATCCTGCACAGACAAGGCCCTTAGGTCCTGGAACACCACCTGGCCAGATGCCATCAGAGGTGACACAGGGACACTGCTTTCCAAAGGACGTTTACACTTTGCTCTAAACAGGTCAAGCCACCATGTGGCACCAATACTTGCCTGACCTCAGACCCCAGCACCCAGAAAGGCCCCCAAGCGACGCCATCAGGGGGACTAGACACAGCCCCAGGGCCCCATGTTCCCAGGGTGTGCTCACATGGAGGGAGGAGGGGCCAGGTGTGGATGAGGGACTGTGGGGCCTGGAGGTGCGGACTCTTCTCTGGTTGGGTCTGTGGGTTCCTTGCAGACATGGTTGGCCAGGGCCTCCCATCCACAGCACTGACCCTGCAAGCTAGGGCTGGCTCCCCTCTAAGTTTCTGACTTGCATTTGTCCCCTGGGACATCCTGGTAGGAGGGGAAGCTGCCCTTCAGCTCAATTCAGGGATGTAGCCATCTGTGCTGGGACTCAAGGCCTCAAGGGAGCTGAGGAAACTTCGTGACTCTCAGGGCTCTGCCAGACCTCTGTGGGGAGGGTGGGTTCCTAGGCAGGTCAGCTGCCCACCACGGACTCTTGCACACGGTGAGTAAGATGAGCTGATGACGGGGTCCCCAGTGTCCCTGAGTCTCGAGGGGGGCGCTGTAGAGCAGGGCCCACTCGTGACACCTCCTCCAGGACACAAAGCAGACGCCTCCGCCTGCTGCCCTCCAGTGGTGACCACTTGAAAGTTGTTCCACAGGCTCCCGAAATAGTTGAGAAAGCATGAAGACCAACAAGGGGACTGGAGAGGCAGCCTGAGTGTGCATGTGCCAAGTGAGGCAGGACTGGTCTGCTGTTCTTTCCAGGAGCCACATGGGAACAAAATAGGCTTTGCTAAGTGGTGTGGCCTCTGCTGCCCCCAAGTGCCACATGCTATTGGCAGGGCCAAGGGGACGGGCAGGGCTGCTGGTCTCCTGGAACCACACGGCAGGAACGCTCAGGGAGGCTCAGCGCTGCCTCCTCTGGCAGCAGCTCTTGAATGACTCAGCCCCTGGGCACTGCTCAGGGAGGCAAAGGACCGCACAGGGACCCAGAGGACACCTGGACACCCCCTGCTCCGCCCACGGCTCCCTGAGGGTACACCCTGGACACCCCTGTTCTGCCCACAGCCCACTGAGGGTGCATCCTAAACACCCCTGCTCCTGCCCATGGCCCCTTGAAGGTGAACCCTGGACACCCCTGCTCGTGCCCATGGACCCCTGAGGCTTTGCCCCTGGAGAGGCCCTTCTGGATCCAGCTCCTTGAAGGCAGCTTCATTGGGTGTGACAGAGATTGCCAAGCATGTGTGTGTATGACCAGAGGACAGGCCCCACCTGTTGTGAAAGTGATAGATTTCTTCCATGTTTCCAAACAGAATGTCCTTCTTGTTGTGAAGGTCTGTTGAAATGAGATGTGTCATCAAAGGATTGTCCATCTCGGCAGCGTAGCCCTGTGGGGAGGGAAGAGGTGGGCAGGGGCACCCTGGGCTATAGCCCACTCTCAAGGTCAGGCCATGTCACAGCAGTTCCACTGCCACCTCAGAGGCCTGGCTGTGGCTATGGCCACGTGCTGGCGGGGCTGGGTGACACTGTCCAGTGTGGGATGAGCAAATCTGCTCAGATTTATTCACTAATGATTTGCAAGATGACCATCTGGAGAGCACCCAGAGGTATAACTGTGTCACAACCAGCACTGACTTCTCTTTGAGGTTGATGTTTCCCTTTCTTCCTTTGGAGAGAACCCAGAAGTGTAACTGCATCACAGCCAGCATCGACTTCTATGTGGGGTTGACGTTTCCCTTTCTTCCTTTGCAACCTTTTATTTTCAGGTGTAGCTGAGGGCATATAACTACAAGTCTACACTGCCATGACCACCACCTGTGCACCTGGGTGATTCAGTCATCTACACTGCTGTGACCACTATCTGTGCACCTGGGTGACCCAGACACAGGTCTACGCTGCCATGAGCACCGCTTGTGCACTTGGATGACTCAGACCTTTGTCTACACTGCCATGACCACCACCTGTGGGCATCTAGGTGACTCAGACATCCATACTGCCATGGGGACCACCACTCGTGTGAGGATGGGAGATAGCCCTGGCATCCCTGGTGCTCTTCTAGGCAGTGACCCATGGCATAGGCTGTCCTGTCCGATTGCTTGCATTGGACTAGTTTTGCTTTTTCTGGAACTTTCTTCAGGAAGCTGTGTGTGCTCTTTGGTCTGACTTTCACTGTCCCACGTTGCTGCTGTCAGACCCACCCTGCAGATTCTGCCATGTCCTGGGGCTGACACCTGAGCTGTTCCTGCTGTGGCTACTGAGAGCAGCTGTTAGGAGGATCCCTGCATGCTGTTGGGGATGTCAGCATCCCTGTCTGAGCCCTGTCCCTGGAGGAGGCCCTGTCCCTAGCCCTGCTAGGAGGTGGTGGGGCAGTGGGACCTCACCTCCAGGACGCACAGCAGCTCTTCCACATAGGCTCGTTCCGTGTCCAGCAGCTCGTTCATCACGTGCCTGGCAGGGCGGAGATGGGTTAGGGCTGGGCAGGTGGACAAGGACACCATGGCATCTAGAGGTGATGACTCGTGCTGCCCGAGGGGACTTGATGCTCCTCATACCCAGTGGACTGCGGCAGGCCTTACCCTCCCTGGCCCCAGAAGTGAGGCCTGTCTCTGCAAAGGGGCTGAAAGGGGCCATGGAAGACCCGCCTCTCGGCAGGCACGTTCCCTGATGCTGAGGATCTGCAGCCCAGGGGAACTGGGGCTCAGGACAACATGCCCCCAGAGTAGCCACTGCCCATGTGTGGCCACAGAAATAAAAACAGCCGCTGCGGAGTCACATGCAGGATTCCTGTGCTGGGAGGCCCCTCCTGGCCAGTGGCTGCGGTTGTGTCCGGCTGTGGGACTGTGCATGGTACCTCCTGGCAGTGACTGGCAGGTGGAGCCTCCTACCAGGGGCTGCAGGTGCTCCCACCTGGGGCTCCCCTCCTCCATTGCTCTCACTTCACCCCAAAGTTGAGCCCACTTGTAAGTGCGTATCTATGCACACCAGAGAGATGAATGAGCCACGCTGGGACCCTGAGGTGCTTGTGGGGCATCTGCTGTCTGCCTGAAACCCTATGTGGCAGCTCAGGTGACCTCGCTCCAGGACCCTCTTGTCTGCTGCCACAGCCCTTGAGAGTGCGAAGGGGATGCTGTCGTCTGGGTGCACAGGGTATGACTTGAACACCTTGGGGATGGTGACCTCCGGGGAGGCTCTTGGGGAGGAGGGTGCAGCTAGCGTCGGGGGCAGGCTCTGAGCATGGCCAGGGATAAAACCTGCAGATGTGTTGTGTGGGGACAAGTGACATGTGGTATCTCATCCCAGTGCTCTCAGGAGGTGTGGGTGCGGGGGCTATGGAAACAGTGCAGGCGTGCAAAGGAGCCCTCGCCCAGGGGGCCAGTAGGGCACCGGGGAGGAGAGTGGCCTCAGAGACCCTGGGGGAGGGCAGGGCCTCTGGCCTCATTTTTCTGCACTCCCAGGGTCTTCTCCTGCTAGGTTGGGTGGAGAGAACGGGGCATCCATGTCACCATAGCACACAACTGCAGGCCAGGGCAGGACGGGGTCTCCCTAAGGAAAACTTAGATTTCTCTTCTCTTCAAACACGATGATGCCAAACAGACATGTATACCCCGTGTGAGCACCCTAGAGCACATACACATGTGTAAATACCCCCATATGAGTACACATCCCACAACAGCGCCTGTGTGCACACCTAAGAACATAATACATGCACTGTGCTCACCTCACAACACTCATATGTATGCACACATCAGAACACACATGCATGTGCACACCTCACACACGCACACAGTTCAGAACACACGCACAAGTGCACCTCACCACACGCACATGGTGCATATCCCAGAACACACATGCACACACCCTGCAACATATGCATGTGTGTGCCCCCTCAGCACTAGGGTGGATGTGATCTGTCCCTCATCCAGACACTTGCAGCCACAGGCACAGGCCCTGGTGTGGCTGGAGCACAGCTCCCACCTGCGCAGGACGGCCAGGCTCTCTTCCTCATCCCCCGCAGAGCTGCTCCGGCCCTGTCGGCTCCCGCTCATTTCGCTCTGCAGAGGACGACGGTGTCAGGGTTGAGAGATAGCCAGAGTGGTCCCAAGCACCCCCACTCAGGCCAGAGCCCAGCCTGGGACAGAGAGGGGATGGCAGGAGGAGGGCAGGTGTCCCTAGGGCCTGTATGCTGGGAAGAGACCCCCCCAGAGAACCAGGAGCAGGAGTTGGAGCCTCCCTAGGACACTGTGGGTGCCTAAGTATAAGAAAGGCCTCACCTTGACCCTCCGGTAAGGCCCTCTCCGCAGTGTGCTGCCCTCAGAGCTGGCGTTCTCAGAGCCTCGCCTTGCACCTGTTCAGAGAAAGGCGGCAGAGGTGAGTCAGTCAGAGCGCTCGTGTGAGAATACCAGTGAGGGCAGGAGAGTGTTTTGAGGCAGGGAGGTGACAGGAGGTGCACTGGGCTTGGCCACAGGAGACTGGTGTGGGGTGAGGTGTGGCAGGACCATTGTGGGTAGGCCGTGTCCTGGCGGTTGGGCTGTACCATGGCCCTGGCTATGCAGGATGTAAATAGCCAGGGGGCTCTGGACAGAGGTCTGAGGGGAGCGTGAGGAACACCTTCTTGGCTCTGAGGATGAACAGGTCATGGGCATGAGTAAGGGGAAGTCAGTGGGGCTCAGCAGTTGTCAGTGTTTTTACTTTCGTGGGTCATGCGGACATGGATATGACGCTGAGCTATCCAGCCTGGTGCCAAAGCTGCCACAGACAGCTCATGAGTGAGAGTGGCCAAGTCTGGATCAGACTTTATCACAAGAGCACAGGACAGGTGGGAACTGGCCCGAAGGTTGTGGACCTGGGCCAGGTCCAGCCACGGGAATGGTGAGGAGGGCAGTGAGGGTGGTGGAGGTATGTGGAGAGGTGTGTGGTCTCCTCAGTGTGCTGACCTCACGGTCCATGGCCTGGGGGCCCTGCACACACCTGGTGAGGGGCAGGGCGACTTGGTCAGCACCTCTGGTCTGGGGGCCACAGGCTGCACGGGTCGTGTCTGCTTGGCGGCCAGCTTCTTCAGGCTGGCCTGTCTGCGGTGGAACATCTCCTCCATGCTCTCCTGCTTCTGGAAGACCTTCCGCACGTGTTCCTGAAGAGACACATTCATTAAGGCGCCTCCCAGGAGCTGGTGTGGTACCGCTCAGGACACGATGTCCTGACTAAACAAACATTCACCACACAGTGATGCTGCGATGCTGTGACCAGCTCTGGCTGCCATGGGTGGACGGGGGTGCCACACCAGGAGGGAAAGTGTCGGCATAGCGGGCTCCTCTACCATATTAAGGGTCACTGCGGGCCGCATGAAGGGAGTGGGTTTCTCTCAGCCAGCTGCCCCTGAAGGTAGGAGCTAGAAGGCCCAGTTCTAGTGTAATATCAAGAGGGGCCTGGCACCAGGGTCCCAGGAGTGCCACTTCCTAAGGCACCTGACCAGGTCACAGAGCTGCCATAGGAGGCAGGGTGTCCCCCTAGCAAGGCTGGGGTGGAGGTTACTTCTGTGAGGATGTCCCAACTCTGCATTTCTTTCAAATGCCTGATGTCCGCTGACACTCTCAATGGTTCTCTCAGAAATGGTGCAGAGTAGTGGGAACTCCCCACTACTCAGGGAGGCGGGGCTGCAGACGAAACCCAAGCCAGCCTTACCATCAGGTCTTGGTTGAGGATGCATTCATACTCCTTATAAATGTTGTTGAGCTCCTGGATCTTGTTTTCCGCACCGGTCTCCAAGAATTTCTCAATTTCCTGCAGGGCTGCCTCGGCCCCGTCCTGGGACTGGCACTTGTCCACAGGCTGCGAGGCCAGCAGGTAGATCCCCTGGTCACACCACTTCATGGACTGCAGTCGCAGGGTGCAACAGAGGAAAATGCACTTTCAGGGGCAGGCCCTGCTGTGGTGGCCCTGGTGTGGTTCACCTGTCTGGCATACCACACTTCTGCCACCAAATCCACAGACCCCCGTGGGAACAGAGCCCCCCTGAAGGATAAGCCAGACCCACATGTACGTACATGGAGGAGACAAGTGAACGCATGGTTAACTAGCACAACAAGTTTCAAGTGAATTCTCGGAAACAGACAACTCATCAGGACACAACCCCCAGGCCAACGAGAGAGAACCACACAGAGGAGGTGCTGGTCACTCTGAGCCAGTGTGTCTGACTGCCTGTGACTGGTGTAGACTGGTGGCCAAGGCCAGGGGCATGGCTGGCAGCCATGGCCAGGGTGTGGCTGGGGTGTGGCTGTGGCTGTAGCCAGGGTGTAGCTGGGGGGGCGTAGCCAGGGTGTGGCTGGGGCCTATGGCTGGCAGTCCCAGCTACTGTCTCCAGGACCAGGATGCCTACCGTTTCCAGGAGGCTGTGCAGCCCCAGGGCCTTGGTGAGTAGCCCCCGCCTCCTCCCGACCTCGGCTGCAAACTGGTCACAGAGGTGCCGGAGTTCCTCACACTTGGGGTGAATTGAGTCGACAGCATAGTGCTTGTTCTCAATGAGCTGTTCACCATCCAGACACAGTGCCCGGGCCCTTCCTATGACCACCTGCAGGACAGTCATCAGAGACCATTCAAGTCACTTCTGTCAGAGCAAATGGGGCATCTTGTCACAAAGGGGTGTGACCCAGAAGCACGGGATGCCTGTCACTTTCCCTTATATATGGTTGACTGTAGTGCCTCTCAATCCCCTGAGGGATTCTGGGGCAAACACCTTGGGGATCACAGTGGTCCCAGCAAAGACACTGTCCATCTGTGGCAAATGAGCCAGAGGTCATAGGGCAGGGCCAGTACTGGAGGATGGACTGGTGGTGGTGGAGGGGGCAGCTGGAGGGCTCCTCGATCCTAGCCTGCAGATGGCACCCAGGCTTCTCCTCCCCAGCAGGAGAGCCCAATCCCTGTGCTATTCTGAGTAGCACCTGGTGAGCACCCTGTGCTCCCCCGCCCAGCCGACCCATGACATTGTCCTCACACTGGATTTCTCCTCAAAGTTGCTGAGGTCCTTCAGCAGATGCTCTACATGCGCCAGGCTGTTGCCGACGTCAGTGAAGGTTGCAATCTTCTGGGACACCACATCCAAGGCAGCTTTGACCTGAATAGAGGAGGGCCTGCCTCAGGGGGCGTCTCCCACCCTGACGGAGAGAAGGCAACGAAGGATGGAGGTGGGAGGGAAGGGCTCTTACCTGTCCCTGAACCTGCCACAGGTGGCATAAATGATATGCACATGTTATCTTTGGCCTCTCCAGTTATACATGACCTCCTTCTATATCCCCCACATACAGATATATATAAATATTACATACTATATTATAATAATGGAATGTAATACCTGGAGCAGCCACTTAAAAAGCTATACGATGAGATAAACTCACAAAATACCATAGATGAATGAAAATGGAATTCTAAAAAATGTTCAAGTTACCACAGAAAGGAAGGAAAAATAAAACATAGAAAGGAAAAAAGGGAAAGAACAAATAGAAAATACAAAATAAAATGGCAGACTCAAGCCTTAACTTACCAATAATTACATTAAACGTAAATGGTCTAACATAGTAATGAAAAGATAAAGCATGACATGATCCTTCCATTTTATGTTGACAAGAAACTCACTTTAAGCTTTATAGTATAGGAAGGATGAAGGTAAAAGCATTAATCAGAGGAACGCATGAGTGACTATGTTAATACCAGGTAAGGGAAACTTTGACGCAAAGAAAATAGTTAGAGATAGAGAAGAACATATTATGATAAAAGAAAACCACAGTCCTAAATGTGACAACAGAGCTGTAAAATACATGAAGCAAAAACCTACAGGACTGAAAAGAGAAATAGACAAATCCACATTTACAACTGGAAGCTTCAACACCCGTTTCAGTAACTGTAAATCAATGAGATAGAAAATAAGCTGATACAAAATCATTCCAAACCATCAACCAAGAAACAGGATCCAACTGACATTTATAGAACTCCCCCAACAACAGCATAGTACACATCCTTTCAATTGCCTGGAGACTGTGTACCAAAATAGACTATATCCTGGGCCATGAAACAAACCTCATCAAACGCATAAGAATTGAAAACACACAGAGCAGATTCTCCCACACCATGAATCAACTAGAAACCAAGCATAGAAGGATAACAGAAAAACTCTGGATACTTGGGAGTCAAACAACATACTTACAAATAATTTATGGGTCAGAGAGGAAGTTTCAAAGGAAATCAAACAAAACTGAACTAAATGAAAATACAGTTTATCAAAATTTGTAGGAAATTTACAGCATTCCCATTAAATATGTACATTAGAGAAGAAGAACAGTCCAAATAAAAAATGCAAGCTTTCACCTTAAGAATCTAGAAAAAGAAGAGGAATACAAACCCAAAAAATCAATCCAAATAAATAATAGAGCCAGAAATAAACTACATTGAAGAAACAGAAAACAGAAGAGAAAGGGCTGGTTCTCTGAAAAGGAGAAGAATGATAATCCTTCTCTGGAAAAGAATAAAAAGAAAGAAGAGGCAAATTACCAATGTCAGAAATGAGATGCAGTGTTACTGCAGACCCTGTAGACACCAAAAAGACCAAGAGGAAAACTATGAACAACTCTACACACAGAAATTTCACAACTTGGAGTGGACTAGTTCTTTGAAAAACACACTTGTGGCATTGACAGAGGACAGATATGTCCAGAAGAACCTCATAGCTGAGCCCTCCCTGCACTGACCACCTCCTCAAGGTGACCTGATTTCCACTGACTGGCCATGCACCACATGGATGTATCAGGAGAGCAGGCCCAGTCCCTCATGCCGACCACCTCTGTATGTTGACCAGCTTGTTAGTCCTTGGGGCAGTCAACTCATTGAACAGAGAACCCCCCCAAAAAACACACCTACACAAATAATGCCAAAGAATTGTGACAAAAGTGGAAAGGAAATCAAGTGGAGGAAAGATGGCCTTTTCAACAAAGAGAGCTGGAGCTGGACCTCCAGGGATGAAAATTCTCCTGTGAATTACTAAGTGAAGACTGCCCATCCCAAAGCTCACGTTCTGTAAGAGTCCCCTGTTGACACACAGCATAGCAGAGGAGTGGTGGCTGGCAGGGTTGGGGCGAGTAGGCTGGGAGGAGGTGGGTGTATCTGCAGAGTGTCCTGGGAGGGGCCCCAAGGGACGCATGCTGTGGGCTGGATCAAGGGACAGAGCTAAGGTCCACACCATGCCTTGACCCCATCCTATAATCAGCAAGTTGTTACGATCGGGGGAAACTGGGTGAGGAAACACGGGCTCTCTGGATTATTTCTCATAATCACATGTGAATCTGCAATATTTTTAAATACAAATTTTAACCGAGAAACGTCTTCTTCTCTGGAAAGCCCTCCTCGGTCTCCACAGAAACAGGATGCAAACCATCCTTGCCTCCATGTGCTTCTATGGCACACTGTCCCCATTGTCACACAGGCGAGTCAGGGACATGGTGACATCCTGAGCTCAGCACTGATCCTCCTCCTGGAAGGCACAGTCCTCGCCTAGACAACATGGGACTGAGCTGTGTTGTCCATTACAGGTGGACTTCCTTCCGCTTTGCCACCCCTGGGATAGACTCCTCTCTTCCTGCTCCCCCTCACCCTCTCAAGGTGAGGATGACCACTTCTGCTTCACGGGTAGTAAATGTGTTTTCTTTTCCACTGATTGTCTTAATGATGTCTTCTTTTCCCCAGCTTATTTTAAGAACACAACACAAAAGAATAAAACATGCAAAATACGTGTGCATCTACTGTTTATGCTGTCAGTAAGGCTTCTGGTCAACAGCAGCTATTAGTCAAGCTTTTTTAGTCGGAAGCTACACGCAGCCTTTTGACTGTGTGGGGCGGGTGACCCAGCTGCACTGCTGAAGGGCCAGCCATGTGGTGCTCAGTGGATGCTGCTGACTCAATCTCGTGCTTTCCACTAGTGCCGTGCTAGAGTTCTCTGAGGATACACATGTACAGAGGTCCTTGAGGTCTTCTGAGAATTTCCCCTGGATCCTGCTCTCCTGGCACTGGCTGGCAGACTGTCTCAGACCAACTTCACTGTCATAGACCTGAATGACATTTTTTTATTTCTCCAGCACTGACCACAGTTCTCCCAAGGACGGAAGAAGCAGGGCTTATGGGGTACACATTGTCTCCCACCAAGGCAAGACCACAAGGGGGTCTCGACATGCATGTTCTACATGTCAAATGAGAAACAGGCCTCCAGTGAGTTGGATGTAGCATCTCCAAGGGTTCTGCAGAAGCTGGGCATCACAGTGGACATGGCCTGTCACGTCAACCCAAGGCAGGATGACGTGTTTGTCATCCCCAGGGCCTCATGCCAGACACAGGGACGTGCAGGATAAGTGCATGCTGGACACGAGGGCATGTGGAAGAATAGAAAGAGAGAACAAAGGCTCCCAACCAGTTCTTGATGCAGAAGTAAATCCACAAGCTGATTTTAACTGATGAGCTCATCAATCACATCTCGAGGATCAGCCTGTGTTAACTTCACATTAAGCCAAAGCCACCTGCGTAACTCGGCTCCCGCTGCCTCCACCACTCACCTCACGGAAGCCCTGCTCAAAATGCCGTAGCTGCAGACATTGCTTGAGCTTCTGCTGGTGTTTTGCCCAAAACTCGTCAAAGGCAGCCTCAGTCTCATTTAGCTGGGCCAGGAGCCTGGGAGAGGAGGAGACAGGCTTCCTGGAGACGCTTCCCTGGGTGCTGCCCTTCCTCCTGCACACTGGTCCCTGTCACACCACGTGCAGTGGCAGAATTCACAGGCAGAGGCTCCCAACCCCCACCACTCTCCCAGGGGAGTTATCCAAGTTGGTCAATTTGTAAGAGGCCAAGGAGGTAAGGGTTTGGCTTCTCAAAAATGCTTTAGCCTGGGGTGAAGGAGCCGTGGGCCAATGAGACTGGAGGCCGTAGTGGGTGGCTCCGCCTCTGGCCCAAGGGCTATTGCCAGCAGGTGCTGCCCTACGTGTAGCTGGCACTATCATCCCCCTTGGGCTGAGCAGTCGCCTCCTGAGGGAGCCCCTTGGGCATGTCTCCCCTGGAGCCACGGCTCCCTGTGTCCCTGGCACAGGTATCTGGCACGTGTGGGCCCAGCCATGGACAAAACGCAGAATCGGTTTTGGCCTGAGCTGGGCACTTGGGCTGTGCTGGGTGAGCCCCACCCCCACTGTCCTGAGCCTGCCTCACCCACCAGGCAGGGATGATGTGTCCGCCTGGCAGACTGGGGACCCCAAGCTCTGTGAGGTGGCAGCTCACAGCAGCGGGCCACATAAGCACATCGCCGCCCCTGCTATGGGCTGGGAACTCAGGGAAAGCACACAAATCACATGTCTTATGAGAGTAAAAGGCACTAGCTTCCAAACACTAGTGGGGTGGAAGGAACCCCAGGCTGCATCCCCAACCCAGAAAGACCTATGGGGAACACAGAAGCCATATGACCCAAGGTTCAGTGTCAGCACTGTCCTATCCAAACATCCCCATCACACCTAGAAAAACTTCCTCCCTAGAAAAGCCACTTTTTTTTTTTTTTTTTTTTTTTTGAGACAGAGCCTCAAGCTGTCACCCTGGATAGAGTGCCGTGGCATCACAGTTCACAGCAACCTCCAATTCCTGGGCTCAAGTGAGTCTCTTGCTTCCACCTCCCAAGTAGCTGGGACTACAGGCGCCCGCCACAACGCCCGGCCATTTTTTTTTTTTTTTTCTTGTTTGCAGCCGTCATTGTTGTTTGGCAGGCCCGGGCTGGATTTGAACCCGCCAGCTCAGGTGTACGTGGCTGGCGCCTTAGCCCGTTGAGCCACAGGCGCCCAGCCGAAAAGCCACTTTCTTTGGGATCTAGGAAAAAAGGATTTCAGCAGGAAGGAGCTGATGTTTGTACAGAGCCTCAGTGAAGGGCGGGGACACTTGCCCAAGATCACTGTGTCCTGGCCCGAGGTCTCTTTCTCTCGCAGGAGCTGTGAGCCCAAAACAGACCCACACTTGTCCAGAGCCAGGCAAAGGCATGCCTGCAGCCAGGCCTCACCTCTGCACAGTGGTCTGGTTGTCCAGCTGGTCCTGGTTCACACTGTGCTCCAGGCCCTCAGCCAGAGGAGTCCTGAGGCTCTCTAGAACGCTGCGGCCCTCGTCCAGTGCCAGCCTCAGGTCCTCCTGTGGAGACAGCATAGCATCAGCGTGATACTACAAGGTGTCCCCAAAGGATGAAGACGTGAGGCCGTGACATGCACAGGGTATGTGGCCACCTGTGGCGCTTTTTCGGGTCTCATCTGCACTGCGCGGGGAGGGCAGGAGGCGGGGGCTACTCTCTCTTCTCAATGGGCATGGGCAGCGGGCCAAGGCAGAAGAGGGATCAGAAACCAGACCTCCTAAGTGTCCCTGCTCCTGTGGCCTGCCTCCCTGCTTGGCAAGAAAGGCCATCTGAGGGGAAGAGTGGCTCTCTCATGGCAGAAAAGGCACAGTCCTTCAGGACATGCCCCTGTGCTTCAAAGCAGAGCACACAGATGGCCTGACATAGCACGCTGGTGTCCTACAAGCCATGTGGACATGTGAGTATGAGGACTCACACATGGGAATCCCACCCTCCGTGTCTCTGCCTACCCAGACAGAGAAGCAGCCCAGCCCTCACTTCACTGAGACTCCACAATGGCTCATGCTGTGCTGGGCAACCAAAAGCCGGTGTGATGCCAACGCAGGAGGGCACAGAAGCCTGCAGTCTGCAGGACGCACCTGTGCTGGTTTTAAAAAGGAATTCTGGTTCTCGCCAGAGAGGTCGCCCAGCCAACTATGACCAAATGGCATTGCTGAAACCTGCTTAAATTCCTAGTTTTGCCTGATGCTGACATGGATTCTTCCTCGGCCCCCATTTCCACAGTTTGGAAGACTCCCAGCGCTCCCTGACCACAGTGCCCCATGGGGGCCGCACGCACCTTCGCTTTGGCCTTCTTCTCTGTGTGTGTGCAGAGCACTGAGCTTGTTGACTGGACATCATTGGGCAGTTCTGTCTCGGCTAGCTCGGTCCCAAAGGCCTGCAGCATCTGGGCCGTCTGCTTAACCATGAGAGCAAAGCTCTCGATCGCCTGGAGGAGAAGGAAGCCCAGTCATGCTGCACACCTGCCTCACCCACCTGCTGCTCGCAGGCAGACACTGCCCGTCACTGTCCCCACGCAGCCCAGGGGGCATCCCGAGAGGACAGTGGCCCCCAGCACAGCAGGCTGATGCATGCACACAGGAAAAGCCTCCCAGCTTCTCAGCCCACATGTTTCTTCAGAAACGTACCAGGTGGACTTTACCAACGTCCCATCACCTGGTGTCATTCTGCGCTGAGGTCTCTCCCCGTGTTGAGGTGCGAGTGTCGAAACCCACAACACAGGGTTTTGTTGTTTCTCTCCCTTTCCTTGGTCTCCAAGCCCAGAGGAAGCCACTCCCAAACTTATTACTCATGTTATTTCTCTACAATGACTAAGGTCCACTGAGACCATCTCCTCATTCTTGGGGAAGAAAACTTTGCTAACGTGTTCGGAGCAGGCAGCACAGCGATGCATGCGCTGCGATGCCAGGTTAACTGAAATAATGAGAACCACAACCCACCAGCTGACTCACCGTGCGGTGGCACAGCCACCGGGTGTGGCAGTAATCCAGGGTCCCCCCAAGGTCCTCGGTCAGCTGCGACTTGTCGATGTAGCCGTGCAGATCTGGCACTGAGCTCAGCATTATGACCTACAGTGGGAGGGACGGGCTGTGGTGGCTGGGGTTGTGTTTATTGGGGTTACGATTGGCTTCCGGCAAAAGCCACCCCCACGGGTGGGACATCCAGCAGCTCAAGGAGGGCGCGTTCCCGCCTGGGACTCCAGGCCAGCTGCGTGGATGCAGGCATTTGGCTTTGGGCTTGAGCAGACCCAGGTTTGGTCCTGGCTCTGCCTTGTCCTAGTCGTCCCCCCTCCTCCCAGGCCGCTGTTCCTATGCCTCAGCTGCTTGCTCACAGACGGGCACCTCACAGCCGACCACCCTGGGCACAGCAAGGAGCGACGGCGGCCGCCCAA